>JARFNZ010177783.1:0-16204 GCA_031763405.1 Balanus nubilus
GGGACGGGGTGAGGGGGACGGGGTGAGGGGGACGGGGTGAGGGGGACGGGGTGAGGGGGACGGGGTGAGGGGGACGGCAGGGGACTGGCAGTGGCACATCCCGCGCTCCCTGACCCGCAGCGGAGCCCCAGACCACAGTTCAGCGGACAGGCACGTTGAGCAGACCGATATTACAGACCTAGTCACGAAGAACACCGCGCGGCCGACCGAAACAGGCACCTAGTAAGATGGCAAATGCTAAATAGGCGTGATTAGGAGTAGAAGTCGAATCATTAAGAGAAGTTGGCGAACGGAAACCAGCTCTCGGCCATTTCAACCAAAAAGACTTACTTTCGCTTTTATACACCAACTGACCATTTTAACAGAGCGACAGTCTCGTCCAGTTCCAAACTAAGGAACTGCATATAGGTGAACAACAACCACTCACAAATATAGCATTTGATTTACACTATTATGTTCGAATAGCCTTCTTTTCGCACGCTGCAAAGACCCGGTTGCATAAGATACATTCTGAGCTGTACATACACTCGGCAGACAACACGCACTAATTGCAACAAGCACTGCATTTGCACCCGGAGCCTGGAGCTGCCAGCGAAGAAGTTCACTAACGTCCCTCATCGCCGTCTCACTTCTCTCGCACCGCACTTCACTCGCCACTCAATCGCACTCACACAGCTGCTCCGAAATACAAAATGGATAAGCTTCCATCGCAACGAACACAGACTTTAAATAATAATACAAAACGCACAAACAATAATTGCAGACTCCCTAGCTGAATGGGGTGGGTTGGCGGGGCGATCGCGCGGTCGGCCGACCTCACGTGCCCTTGGGCGGGTCCATGGCGCAGATGATGGCCTTCATGAAGCTGGCCGCCGCCAGGGAGGCGTACGGCTGCCACTCCCGGCCCCGCGTGCCGTCCTTGTAGTCTGTGGAGCAGAGGTCAGGGTCGGGTCAGCAGGTCACGTCAGGTCAAGGTCAACACTCAACAGGTTAGGATCGGGTCGGGTCGGGTCAATGTCAGCAAGCCAAGGTCGGACCAGCAGGTCAGGTCATGGTGAACAGGTCAGGGTCCGATTCACAGGTCAGGGATGGGTCGAGTGTCAGGTCAAGATTAGGTCACAGTGGGGTCGATACTCGATACCGGGTGGAAATGATACCACTACCACACCATGCCAATACCATTTACCATTAATAACACCCGACAGGCCTGTTCCCGACTGACGCAATATCGAGCGTACAACCTATTGCGAACAGTTTGTTTGCAATACCATTTCATTGTCACAGCCTTTTCTATGCATTTACGTCATGGCCGTTCACTGGTCATTCACTGTCACAAGCGACTCGGACGGAATAGGTAAAACACTATACTGACCCTGGCGCAATAGCACTACTGAAGGAAGGAAGAAGGAAGGAAGGCGACTGAAGGAACAACGTTATTGACTTTGGCAGAACAGCACTATTGACTCTGGCGAAACAGCACTTTTGACTCTGGCTGAACAATTCTACTGACTGCCATAACAATTCTACTGACTGCCATAACAACTCTACTGACTCTGGCAGAACAGCGGCGTCAACTGACCGGCGATGCCTCTGATGAAGATGTAGTTGTCCTTCCTGTTGCCGTAGATGCTCTCGACGACCGAGTCGAACTCGGCGTCGTAGGCGAGGATGCCGACTTGGCTGGAGAACTCCTGTCGCATCTGTTCGTGGCTGACCACCTGTCGTCCCGAGGCAACCGGGCCCAGATGGACCATCGGCCGGCCCCGCTCCCTGGGGACAGAGGAGGGGTACAGGGTATCATCATCTGTTCCACCGGGCCCAGATGGACCATCGGACGGCCCTGCTCCCTGGAGGGCAAAGGGGCTCCGTCTCACAGTCGAGCGCAGATTCGGCGTCATGGTCAAACGCAAGGCAAACAGGCGCGTCCCCTCAGTTGACGGGTACAACCTAATATCCTTAATATATTGAGACGAACGGATCTCACGTCACATCGGACATCTCCAGCTGGTGAGCCTCGGCAGCGGACATTTGATCTGGCGGGACCCGGTAAATCATTTCGTTTCGCCTGTCTACTGCGGAGGCTGCCTGACCTGAGGTTGGCCGTGCAGTCGGCGGGCGCCGGGTGAGCCACCTCGATGACGTCCTTGTCGCCGATGGCCATGTAGAGCCTGTCGGTGTCGTCCGGCGGTCGCTGGAAGGCGGCGTCCTGCTCCAGCAGCCGCTGCTGGCCGTCCGACATGTACCTGGCGACCGCACAGGGGACGCGCCGGTCAGTGGGAGCGAGAGCCACAGTGATGGTGAAACAGTAACTGAGCAGCCCGAAGGCCCGTGTTCACGGTGTAGAGGGCGACACAAGCAACAGCCTGTGAGATACTGCAATGCAGTGGTTCACAGGTGTCGGTGAAGATACCGGTCACACAGGACACCAGCTTGAGGTGGAGCTTTGAGTAATGATGCTGAGTGGACATCGAACATCATAAGGAAATAGTCTCAATACTGACCTGCCCGAGGCACTGGCTAGCTGGCACAAAGTTTGATAGGACACGCTGATTGAACCATCCTCACGCAGACTAGCGCGATACCACGGTCGACCATTGATACCATCATGACACCACTCAGACCGACTAACATGGTCGACAACAACAGTACCATAATGCTCTCGTGATGTGAGGCGACTCGGTCCTGACTGATGTTGTGAGCTGTTTGGACAGAGACGCTGGCCGAACACAACATCTACGGGTGTAAGACCGAGTCGATGCTCTGACCTGACCCATGCCACCATCCATCTGACCTGACCCATGCCACCATCCATCCCGGTGTGCACTCACTTGACCCAGGGGGCCACCTCCGGGTGCTCCTCGCCCTGCTGTTTGAGCAGCTCGGCGATGTTCTGCAGGTCCAGCTCCGGCGGGCCCCACGACTTGGTCTCAAATTCGTACGCTCCAGACTCCAGCTCGCTGGCCCGCTCGCAGTGCAGGTAGATAAACCTGAAACGGATGCAGACGAGCACAGAGTGAACATTGGAAGTATAACCTAGCATCAGCTGAGGGAGGCCATCAACAAGAAGTACACCATATGGTCAACGGTATAGCCATGGACGAGCAATGTAATTCGAGGAGCCGGAGTGAATCTGGAAAATCGTTTCCACTTTGCAAGCTTACCACTGGAGCCATCGACGCGCCCTCTACACAGCGATGTTATATTACATCATCTCCAACATCACACAACTGCCCTGACGCCTTACCGGGAGACTTAAACATCACAGGCCACACGATTTGGATATGAGCTTCAAACTACACGGTTCAGGTTCCTAACCACTTCACAGCAGCCATTCATCCCTGCTCTTTCTCTGCGCAGCTCCTCACCTCTGCCCCGCCGTCGGCGCGGCCACCACCACATCCCCCAGCCGGACATGTTTCGCGTAGTCGGTATAGTGCGGCACTCCGCCCCCGACGCCCACCAGGAACACGTGCTCCACGGCCTGGAAGCAGCCGAGCAGGCGGGTGGTGCTGCTGCCGGCCGCGATCACCGCCCCGCGCGTATGTCCCACCGTCGGCAGCTTGGTCGACACCACGCGGTGGGCGCCGATGTTGCCCATCGTGTAGACGTTCGATTCTCCTACGGGGAGAGGCAGGAGATGGCGTCAAACGGGCGCTGAGTGGTCCGGAGGGATGAATGGTGGAAGGCATGACAAAAATACTGGGAAAACTTGAGATATAGAGGTCGCTCATCAGATAAGAACAATGATAACGCAAGTTCACGGTCAGCGTTGCAGAAGGGCGGAGAAACAAAAGTAATAGCGAACGTATCTGGTGCCGTTTCAACACCTGAAAGGATGGTTTCATGACAAGCCCGGCAGGTGATTCCGTTAATCGTGGCGCAGCTGGTAGGTGCACCATGTGGTCCTCTAGTGTGTACTGAGAGGCAAACAAGCACCTCCGATTAGACCCCTCGGATCCTTACCCAACCAACCACATCCCTGAACATCTACACATCCCCCACATCCCCACACCACATCCATACATCCCCACACCTGATCTACACATCCCCCAGTGGTGCAGCCCTCCGCTCCTCACCAACAGTGGTGAAGCGGACGAACGTCTCCTTGTTGACAATCATGGCGTCGACGGCGAGTTTCTCGCAGTAGTTGGCCGTGATGATGGCGATGGTGGGCTGCTGGGAGCTGACCACGGTCGGCATCTGCTTTACCACCGTGACGGCCGTGTCGTTCTCCTGGACCCGGGTGTAGCCGCCAGACTCGAGCGGCCGAACCGTGCCGCGCTCCGTCAGACTGGCCAGGTGCAGTTGGACCTCCTCCTCGGCCCGGTACGTCTGCCTGAGGGCGGGGGGGGGGGGGGCGGGCAGGTACCGTCACTGGGCCCACGCCGTGTCGGAGGGACGGGACGGGGTCTCTTGCCCCATCTCCTGTCTGAGGGACAGGGTGGGATGGGGGACAGCTATGGGGTCATTCAGTGCCTGGGAAACGGAGCGGGGTCTCACAGCCCACCCTTTGTCGAAGGAGCTGACTTTGAAGCAATTTGACGTGCCCTATCTGGGTCGATTCCGTACCGGAGAGATGCGGCATGGTCTGTAGATCCACCTCGTGTCAGAGGTTGAATATTGGATTATAGTAGGGAGTCGGCAGTGTAGTTTTGGACAGGAGCACTCAGCCGCAAGCCACATATCAAACTTCGCTGGCCTGGAAGGACGAATATGATATTCTCACCATCAAAACTTCAGACTTCAGTACCAAATGATTCATTCAAAAGGAAAAGTTATCTCATCCACTCGTCAGAGTTTTACAAGTCTCGATTCCTGACCTGCTATTTCTGCCGCAAAGTCTACTAACCTGTCTGCTACAAACTCGCTACTGAATCTGAACTCTGCCGACCGTTACCGTCTTACAGACGAACGAGACCGCAGCGAACTTCTCCGAACGTCTGAACGGCACGCCGCAACATCAACAAACTCCTCACGAATCAACAGTTTTCCGAAGTCTGCCTTCGGCACGCGGCGACCCGTCTGCCGGACCGAGTCGGTGGCCAGTCAGCCCGTCTATGGAGACGCGTCTACAGCGACAAGTCCGGCTGACCGGGCGGGGCGGCAGAACTCACTTGGCCATCTGCTGGACGGTGATGGGGTTCGGGTACGATTGTTCGATGATCTCCAGCACCTTGGCCTCGGTGAGCTCCACCTCGCCATTGGCGTGGCCCTCCTCAGGAGATACTGAAACACGACGACGAACATCTCAGTACTGAAACACGGCCGCGGACATCTCAGTACTGAAACACGACGACGAGCATCTCAGTACTGAAACACGGCCGCGGACATCTCAGCACTGAAACACGGCCACGGACATCTCAGCACTGAAACACGGCCACGGACATCTCATTACTGAAACATGGCCACGGACATCTCAATACTGAAACACGACCACGGACATCTCAGCACTGAAACACAGCCACGGACATCTCAGCACTGAAACACAGCCACGGACATCTCAGTACTGAAACACGACAACGGACATCTCAGCACTGAAACACGGCCACGGACATCTCAGTACTGAAACACGACCACGGACATCTCAGCACTGAAACACGACAAGGGCATCTCAGAACTAAAACTCGACAACAGACATTTCAGTACTGGAATACGACAACAGAGGAGCCACGGCTGGTACAAGGCATCAGACATCTCAATGCTGAAATACTACGTATAGTAATCGCAAAAAAACGTGTTTACCACTAAAGCACTGCATATGAAATGTTGGAAGCGAAAGCAAAATATTACATATTTAGGTATGCGAATTACGTACGGATGATGGAAACGTAGAGCGGCAACCTAAAAGTGCTCTTTTTCGATTTAAGTTAAAGACATTTTCTCATTCTGCATCTCAGTTCGGGAACAGCATTTGCATGGTTAACATTGTTTCGACATGGGCGACTGACAATGTGACATCCGATGTTAAATATCCATGCAGTACCTAATGTCGGGGCGGCGGCGTTGGGCCGCGTCATGAAGCCCAGCTGCACCTCGCATCAAACACGCGACACGAGCACCATCCCCTCCCCACGCCTGTCCAGCCGGCGGGCAGGCCGAGCCGGCAGACACCGTAACGGTAGTGATGACACCCTGCAGCAATCCGTCCACCGACACACATACACACACTGACCGCCGGCCGGCAGACAGACATACAAACACCGCCGGCTGGCCGACCGGCCGGGTCTTGCACAAACAATGCCGTCACCATCCCGCGTCTTTGGGGGACCTGAGTCATGCGACACGGCCGACACCACGGGCGGCTGGTGACGGGTCGGAGTGTGACAGACGTGACGGCCAGTGACGTGACGTGACGCGACGGCCAGTCACCAGTCACTGGGTTCATCGCCTCTCGAGGACTGACGGTCACCGGGTTCACCGCCCCCTGAGGGCTGAGTCACCGGGTTCACCGCCCACAGGGGCTGATGGCCCGCAGAGGAGTGATGATCTTCAGAGGACCGACTCTCGACAGTCCCCAGAGTCGGACTCCAAACTCACCACTCCACCAGAGCGGTGCGGCGACGTTGTGTACAACTCGGGTTGGTGACGCCACGGCTAGCCGGCCTCTAGCCGAGCGGGAGTTTCATCAGCCACATTCAGTCACCGTTCAAATCGCCCTCTGCCGCTAATAACTGCCGAACGACCAGGATAAATAAAGTAACACACATATAGAAAACGAAAAAAAAATAGAAACGCACCAATCACCTGAATGTAATGGGAGTGGGATATCCTTGCACAATGCACACGCCAACACCACAGTCTCTGCCATTTTCGAACATTGGTTTAACTGCCCTGGAATCCCAAATCAAATGAACGTCGAGCCGAAGTTGCCAAGTCTCTCTTCAAGCCTGAGAGCCGGTCGGCTGGATTCGGCCGGCGGCTGGTTGGCCGCCTCCGTCACCGTCCCGCCGTGCTGGGATGCTCCACCGTCACAGCACCACCACCACCCCAGCCCACCCACCGTCATAGAGCCGCACGCTCAGACTGCACGGCAGCAGGAAGAGCAGCTCCTCCAGAATGTCCTCCTCGAGCCGCAGCAGCCGCTCCCGCCTGGCCACCGCCTCGACCGAGTCGGCCAGCACCGTCTCAACAGCCACCGAGCGGCGAGGCAGCGGACCCGCCGCTTTGGTCGCCTCCCGCATCAGCCGCTGCCGCCGCCGGTAGTTCTGGTACAGCTCGCGGTACAGCTGGGCGCGCGCCGCCTCGCGGAAGTGGAGTTTGCTGGTGCCGGCGGCCGGCAGGGAGCGGGTCCGCTGCAGCGGCGGCAGCGGGGGAGGTGTCGGCTCGGGGCTGGCCCGGCCGGCAGAGAGGCAGCCGGTGGAGCGGGGCGTCCGCCGGCGGCTGGCCGACCGCGGCAGGGTCTCAGAGCCGCGGGAGGGGTCGCTCACCGGCGGCCAGTCGGCCAGGGGCTCCCCGGCGCCCGAGGAGGCGGTCCGCCGCCGGCGGGAGGCCGACTCGCCGCCAGGGTCCGACAACCGGTCACGGTGGCGGCGCTCCAGCGAGCGGGGCTCCGGCCGCGACATCGACTCGGAGCTGCGAGTCAGAGACGACTCTGATGTGGCCGACCGACGGTGTCGCGTCAGCAGCTCGCCGGCGTCTCGCCTACCCCGTCCCGTCAGCGGCGTCGCTCCTCTGGTCTCCCCCCTCTTCCTCCGTTCGTCTCTTCCGTCGCTACCGGACCCATCTTCTCTCCTGTTCTCACTAGACCTGAAAGCCGTCGATCTGGAAGCGTCAGGCTGGCGTTCGTTTGCGCGTCTCTGCCGCTCTCGTGACGTCTCTCGTCTCCGCTGCCTTGATGATAACATCTCCTGGCTCTGTTGCTCCCAAAGCGCCTCCCTGATCTGGTTTTCTGTTACTTTATCTCGCCTTTCCTGGTCCTGTAGCGTTTCTTGTTTTACGCGTTCTTTTGATGCATCTCGCCTCTGTGGCTTCAATCGAGTTTCTCGTCCTTTTCGTTCCATGGAATCTTCCCTTCGCTGCCATTCCGTCGATGTCTCTTGGCTATGCTGTTTCAGGACTGTCTCTTGCTTTTCTCTTGTCGCTATAACTCTCCTCTGCGGCTTCTGCGGCACCTCTCGTCCCTTTAGCTCCATCAGCGCCTCTCTCCGCTGCAACTCCGTCCGAGACCCTTCGCTTTGTGGCTGCTGGGTCACCTCTTGCTCTGCTGATGCCTCTTGCTTCTGTGGCTGTTGTAGTACCTCTCTTCTTTCCCGTTGAGTTGACGCCTCACTTCGTTGTAATTTGGATGGTGTTCCTCCAGCCTGCTCTTTCTCTCGTGTTGTCTCCCGTGCCCTCTGCTCCGTCTCCACCTGCTCCTGCACGCCCACCACCCACCGGCTCACATCCCCACCAGCTGCCTGGTCCGACGGTCTCCCTTCATCACCAAGAGGCCCGTTCAGGTCCCCATTAGACTCTGTCACAGTGGCGCTGGCTATCATTTCCCGCAGTTCTCGAGACCTAGACCGCCTCCTTCTCCGCTCCGTCCGCTCTGCGTCATCAGTGTGTTCCGCAGGCGACCGACGGCGTCTCCGCTCCCTCCTGTCTGTGCTGTTCGTTCGCTCCCTCCCCTCCTCAGACGACTGTCGCCGCCTCCGTTCTCTTCGTTCCGTCCGCTCCGGGTCGTCTCTCGATTCCCTCTGCTCCTCCGCGGGTGACCGCCGCCTCCGCCGCTCCGCACTGTCCGTCCGTTTCCTCCGTTCCATACTGTCGGTCCGTTCCTTTCGTTCCGTGCTGCCCGTCCGTTCTCTTCGTTCCGTGCTGTTCGTCCGTCCCTCCCGCTCCGCACCGTCCGTCCGCCCCTTCCGTTCCATGGTGTCCGTCCGTTTCCTCCGTTCCGTGTTGTTCGTCCGTCCCTTCTGTTCCGTGCTGCCCGTCCGTTCTCTCCGTTCCGTGATGTCCGTCCGCTCCTCCTGCTCTCCAACTGACGACCGTCTCCGTCTCCGCACCGTCTTCTCCGAATCACCTGCCGGTTCCGTCGGCTCCGCCCGCTCGGCTGTCGACAGTGACGGTGTACTGGCTGACCTCGAGTCGTTCCGGCGCCCAGAGGCGGCCGGGGATCGTGCCAATTCCGCCTCGAACTGTCTCCGCATCTCCGGCGGGAGGTCGGCCGACCGCAGCAGCGAGCGGATCTTCATGTCTCGCTTGGTCTGCCTCCCCGAGCTGCCGATGCTAGGCGAGGAGCCGTGGTTTTCTTCAGGGGCGGGCGGCAGGGACTGCTGAGAGAGATACTGTTGTTTCATCTCCGGTGGCAGGTTGGCCGACTTGAGCATGGAGCGGACCTTACGCTCCCGTTTGGCCCGCCTCCCCGGGCTACTGATGACCGGTGAGGAAGACTGGTGAGATGACTGGTTTTCGGCAGCGACGGCAGACAGTGACTGCTCAGATAAGTACTGCCGTTTTATCTCTGGAGGCAAGTTGGCAGTCTTCAGCATGGAACGAATCTTCCGCTCGCGCTTAGCGTGTCGCTCAGGGCTCTCGATGTTCGGCGAAGAAGCGCTTCGCTCGTCGGCAGCGGCTGGCAGAGAATGTTGCGACAAGTACTGCTGCTTTACCTCCGCAGGCAGACCCGCCGACTTCAGCATCGACTGGATCTTCCGCTCCCTCTTGGCGCGCAGCTCTGGACTGCTGAGACCACAGCTGCGGGTCTCACGAGTCTCCAGCGACTGCTGTGAGAGGTACTGCTGCCTCACTTCTGCCGGCAGGTTGGCCGATTTCAACATTGACTGGATCTTCCGCTGTCGCTTCTTATGCCGCTCCAGACTGTCGGCGTCGCCGCCGGCGGGGGTGCCGTTCAGGTACGGGGCACTGCCCGTCATCAGCGGACGGGGGGACGCCGGACTCCGGTTGTCCTTTGACAGTGTCGCTTCTGGAACTTTCGGCTGAGATAGATCCTTGGACGAATGCCGGGCAGTGATATTGGGACTGTCCTGCAGACGAGACTTGCTTGGGCTGACAATCAGCGGGCGCATCTCCGATTGCAGGTTGAATTCAGACTTCTTCCCGTCCCGACGTAGGTTTCTTTCTTGGCTGTCCCTTCTTCGTCCGGCTGCTCCCGTCGGGCGACCACCACTCTGACTTGTCAGTTCCAACTCTCCTCGGAGAGAAGCCGTGCTGCCTTTCTCTCTGACCCCACGCGTTCTTTGCTGGGTTCCTCGGGCCACTTCGGTCCTGATGTCCGAGTCCAGAATCTCATCCTTGCCGAGAGCCAGGCGGTAAGACTGACGGGCACCGATGGCTCTCACCAGAGGTGTTTCCCGGCCGGCAGGTCTGTCATCAGAGGTATCCTGCAGTCGATCGGAGCTCCGGATGGGTCCGCCGTTTGGAAGTGATCCCTGATCTGGTCCCGCAGCTCCCCGCTTCGGTGACGCTCTCCGCTCAGGGCCAGATGCCACGCGCCTCCTCCGTCCTTCTCCCTTTTGGTCCCGTTCAGATGCCCACTGGTCAGCCCCGGAGGACCTCCGCTCTCGTTCGATCTCCATGAGGTCCCGATCAGACCCCCGTCGGTCCGCTTCCGAAGACCTTCTCTCCCGTCCCGCTGTTCTCTGCATATCTTCCGGAGTCGTCTGGTCCAGTCGCGATATCGTTAATTCCGACTGCACCTTTCTTCGGTCTGGACCGCCAATCTTCCGACCTGCTTCAGCCGTTCTCTGTCCCGCTCCGCCTGGCTTCTGGTCCGATTCCGACTTTGTCGGCACGTCGCCGGCCAGCCGGCCGGGCGCTGAGGAGTACACTGGATGGCCGCGACTAGGCCCGGAGTTCCTCTCCGCCTCTGCCGCAGCCGCAGCCGCAGCAGCAGCAGCAGCGTCAGCCTGCTCCAGCAGCTCCTCCCGGGCCGGCCGCAGCCCCAGTGAGACCGGGTAGGAGGCCGGTCTCAGCTGGAGACCCGGCCTGCTCGCCATCAGAGCCGCCCGCGACGGCGGTCTGGTTACGACCCGCCCCGAGACTGGTGTTACCGCGTCCTCCCCGACCGGCGCCGCGGCGGTCTGTGTCCCCGATCTGCCACTCATTACAGCTACGCTTTCCGATAACGGAGTTTTAGCTTCAAAGCTTCGCCGGGTCGGCGTCGCCGCGAAGAACTCGGCTCTGAGACGGGCTGTATCAGAACTCCGACGGACGTACCTCTCCGCCCGTGAATCCGACATCCTTGTACTCCCAGGGGACAGTCGAACATCTGTCCGCGGCGCTGTGGCGTACCGGTCTCTCCAACTCCAGCTGGCGTCCCTCGGGGGCACCGCGGGTGCCGCTCTGCCGTCCCACTCTCTCCCCGTATCACCCCACTCTCTCCTCGCAGTCCTGCCCGCCGGGCCGACCTCGTCTCTCGCTGGTCCGGGCCTGGCGGAGGACGCTAGGCCGGGCAGCTGGGAGCGGGGCCGGCCATCCTCGTCTCTCGCTGGTCCGGGCCTGGCGGAGGACGCTAGGCCGGGCAGCTGGGAGCGGGGCCGGTCGGCTGATGGCGGCGGGTGGCGGGGAATGGCCGACAGTCGAGTGCCCGGCGTGGAGCGCAGCGGCCGCAGGCGGGTGTGGTACTCCCGTCTGATAGGCCGTGCCATGCCGTCTGTACAGCACAGGCCAGGCGGTAGTTCAGCCACAGGAGACACAAGAGAACATAAGAGTAGACACGGGAATGGTGGGAAATCAATACAGTCGCACAGCGTGAGTACTTTGAAACACAGAGATAGGAAATCACAGGGCCAGAGACAGATAGGGCTCTATGAAGCACTCAACAGTGTGGTGATTGTACAGATGCGCTAGGGACAGAATGAGACAAAAGTCAGTCCAACTAAGCACACCAGACAGGCCTGCATCCGATGGCATCGTTATTTCAAAGGTGCCACCTGCAAAGACCTGCAAAGACGACACAACACTACCTGGCACGAAGCTTTCTGGTCATTGGGCTTGCAACTTCCATGCGCTCTAGTAATTAGCTACAGCAACCAAAGCAAGTCTGAATGTTAGGAAATTAGTCTAAAACCTTACAGGAACGCAATATCCTAATGCACCGGTCCCAAGTGCATTAAGACATTGCAGCTTAATCAACGAGACGTGCAGCTGTCTGGATGTTCACGGACACCCGAAATTGACCCACATTCCACTGCACCCAGGGATTCCAAATGCCAGTTAGCAAGTAGTAGATCAGAGAGAACCATTACCGCGTTAGCTACACCGACCGACCACTGGGTGCCAAGTGTGAACACTCCGTGTCAAGGTGTTAGTACCCGGCCGCCGCGGTTGGCCAGGCTGCCAAAGGTCAGTACGTGTGAGGTGAGTCACCCGAGGGCGGCTGCCGGGCCGCGCTTCACCGCGGGCCGGCGGGTTAGTGGGTCAGTGGGCGGTTTAACACAGGTGCACAGATAAACCCGAGCGAGCGGTATCTTACAGGGGCGCGGAGAGGCTCCCACCGAGAACAGAATGTAGCCCGGCCTGGCTGGGGGGAAAGCAGCGTCAGTGGCGGCAACTCCGACGGCGGCTCTGCAGCACCACCACCATCATGGGCGTAGAAACCAAGGGGGACCGAGGGGACCAGGGGGCCCATGGCCTCTCCACATTTGGGCCAATATGCTAGCTAAAATATTTCCCTTTTCTTAAAAAAATTAAACGGCAGTTGATTCCCAAGGCGAGAGGAGCCCAAACCTACAAAACAAATTTATCATAGGGGGGTTGGGATTTCCTCAAGATGAGATCATAGTTTCACTACCCCCTCCCCTCTCCTAGTGACGTTCCTACGTTGATGAGTACCAAAGACGATACAACAGCGGAATGATACAGCAAGAAGAAACCTCGCCCACAAAAGCCGACAATAGACACAGAAAATACGGAACAAATATGAAGCTGAATGGTACTAAAACACAGCCCGTGAAGAAATACCATCCGATGAAAGTTTCTCTAACTATTTAGATTAATGTTGAATGTATGTATAGATTATAGGTATTGTCAAACACTAGTGGAAGTTAAGCAATATGTCACTACAGTCCAGCCACGGCTTGTCTATATCCTGTTTTCTCATGATCTTGTTTTCCTGATCCTTTCGATCCCAAACTGGTGAAAGATTCTCAGTAACGTCAAGGAGCATCCGAACATTTCAGATATAATCAACAAAACACAAAAATTGTCAGTACAGTTTCTGGGAACTTCAATGAATGAGAATCTGATCACATTTCAGTTTAGTTCATGATTTGGTCCATCGAATGCCAAATAATAATTCCCGAACACGAAGCCCAATGACAGCTGAATTATCGAGGCCTGCAGACGGTACACAAGTTTATCACTTCTGCCACTGCTAAATTCATTGTGAAGTGTGTACGTTGATCAACACTGCATTATTAAACAGTTCACCAGTGAACCGGCACAAACGCTGGGTCCCACCGGACCTACAGACGCCTCTAAACCAAACAACCATCCCCGTGTCCCCGGGACCGAGACTGTCAACACTGCGCCTGTCAGGACCACAGGACCACAGGACGACAGGACTACAGCGCGGTCTCTCAACGGACCACAGGACCACAGCGCGGTCTCTCCACGACCCACGCGTCCCACAGCTCCCGGCCGTGTACTCACTGGGCCTGACTGGCGCCGACACGGACTCCCCGAGCCGCGTCATCTCGATCGCCACCCGCCGCAGGTCTACGTATTTCGTCTGCATCAGCTTCATTATCTTCTGGATGAAGCCTACGTAGTCTGTGGGCGACACACACAGGCAGGGAAAATGATCAGAGAACTAGGGGGTGACAGATGACAGACGTGACAGCCGACACCGGGCGGCCGTCACCTGTCACAGTCTGTCACAGTCTGTCACAGTCTGTCACAGTCTGTCACAGTCTGTCACAGTCCGTCACAGTCCGTCACAACCAGCAGACAAGCCGTCCTCGTCGGCACCGGTGGCTGGTGATGGAACTGAGGCGTGTCATGATACACGGCTTGAAACACGGCATCTGACGCCGCATACAATCCAGCCGGGGCCAATGGACATAGTGCGAGGAAGAGGAACGAAATGAGGCACGGCATGAGACGAGGTACGACACCAGCGTGTGGTAATGCAAGATGCAAGGCATGAGACACGACGAGAACTACGGTGAGGCACGATACACGCCACCAGGAACGGCATGGCGCGTGGCATGAAACGCGACAGGACACGCGGCATGAGGCATGACATCAGACGAGACCAGCCCGGCTGGTAGAGCGCATTGAAGTGGAATGTGAGTGACGTTTCGGGGTCTAGGCTCGACGTTGCGACTCCACATTAGTCTATAGCAGGCCGCCGGACAGAGACTGCCGTCTGAACTGGCGCCGGCCGGGCTGCTCTGGTCAGACCGGCGACCACGCCCGACACTGGCGCCATCTATTGGTCCTGACCGACAGCGCGCCTGACAACCAGTCGGCCAGCGTAATGAGATTCCAGACAAATGATCCTGGAATGTGACACAAATAACATGGGGCTTACGGACATCGCAGCTGCTCAGACTATATGTCATGAAACACAAATATACGACGTCCGCATAAGCGGTGACTTCACCGTAGCCAGATTCCTCTGCCCTTACGAGCGCTTAGCAACACCGCTCCAGCGGCGTCTTTGCGGAGAACCCTGGAGAGGGAGACTCACCCCTGGGGAAGTCGAGCGGACTGACGAGCTCCTTGAAGAACTCCTGCGCGTACCGCGCCTGCTCCTGCTCGGGCACATACTCCTTGAACCAGAAACGGAGGGAGCGCGACTCCTGCGAGTGCAGGCTGCTGACGGCGCTCACGAGAAACACCTTGAACTCGAGGGAGAGCTGGGCAGGCGGCAGACTGGTCGCGTCTGAGGGGAGAGATACGGGAGCCAGTCACCTACGACATACAACACAGCGGAGCAGGAGAGACACAGGAGCCAACAGAGCGGAGCAGGAGATACACAGGAGCCAGTCACCGACGACATACAACACAGCGGAGCAGGGAGATACACAGGAGCCAGTCACTGACGGCATACAACAAGAGTGGAGCAGGAGAGATACAGGAGCCAGTCACCGACGACATACAACACAGCGGAGCAGGGAGATACACAGGAGCCAGTCACCTACGACATACAACAGAGCGGAGCAGGAGAGATACAGGAGCCAGTCACCTACGACATACAACACTGCGGAGCAGGAGATACACAGGAGCCAGTCACCGACGACATACAACAGAGCGGAGCAGGGAGATACACAGGAGCCAGTCACCTACGACATACAACACAGCGGAGCAGGGAGATGCACAGGAGCCAGTCACCTACGACATACAACACTGCGGAGCAGGGAGAGACACAGGAGCCAGTCACTGACGACATACAACAGAGCGGAGCAGGAGAGATACAGGAGCCAGTCACCGACGACATACAACACAGCAGAGCAGGAGATACACAGGAGCCAGTCACTGACGACATACAACAGAGCGGAGCAGGAGATACAGGAGCCAGTCACCGACGACATACAACAGAGCGGAGCAGGGAGATACACGGGAGCCAGTCACCTACGACATACAACACAGCGGAGCAGGGAGATACACAGGAGCCAGTCACCGACGACATACAACAGAGTGGAGCAGCAGCGCCATGACGATATCTGATACAAGAGGAAATGCATAACAGTCAACAGGGCGAGTTTCATCAATGTAAAGAATTAAAGTGGAAAACAGTGCAGAAAGTCGTCACGACACATAACAGGCAAATTAACGAATTCATATATAAAATGTTAAGAGTCATGTACGATACTGATAACACTCCTATTCAGTTGTGTTTGGTAGCCGTTTTCACCATTACCCTGCTTGCTTAGAAAA
Source organism: Balanus nubilus (assembly GCA_031763405.1). Classification (NCBI taxonomy): domain Eukaryota; kingdom Metazoa; phylum Arthropoda; class Thecostraca; order Balanomorpha; family Balanidae; genus Balanus; species Balanus nubilus. Next base: position 15,826 of record JARFNZ010177783.1, read on the forward strand.
ACAACAACAACCAGAGCCAGCGTCGCATTCTCTATCCAGCGAATTGAAAATGGAGATGTGACAAAGTGACATAATCAAATCACATCCGCCACAATCAAATTACTTTCAGCCGTGCCGCTGGCAATAATCCACTATCGGCCAGGCAGCTGCCAGCCGCCCTGCAGCTGATCTGACACACATGAGCTGCCCGAGCGGCAAACTGCCAGTGGCACGGCCGGCAGCTCAAGGGCTTCTTACAGTCGGCTGACACGCGTATCGGTATACATTACATTCCCAGAACGGCAGTGTATTAATAAATTGTATAACAGTAAAAGAAACTTCAGCAAAAAACATACAACCGCGTTCATATAGTATCATATTAGGTCAGACCGGTTTCATT
>JARFNZ010177894.1:0-16202 GCA_031763405.1 Balanus nubilus
CCAAACGGAGTGATCCCTGGAGTAAACGGAGTGAGTCGCACCAAACGGAGTGATCCCTGGAGTAAACGGAGTGAGTCGCACCAAACGGAGTGATCCCTGGAGTAAACGGAGTGAGTCGCACCAAACGGAGTGATCCCTGGAGTAAACGGAGTGAGTCGCACCAAACGGAGTGATCCCTGGAGTAAACGGAGTGAGTCACCTCACATCAAACGGAGTGATCCCTGGGGTAAACGGAGTGAGTCGCACCAAACGGAGCGAGCAGTAAATCCCTGGAGTGTCTTCTAGCCTACCCAACTGTTATATTTCACGTTTTAGGTTGATAGATAAGTATTCGTATTCCGTAATTGGAATATGATGATTGGCGTCGGGGCATGAAAATGTGATCTTCTCGTTTTTTTTCTCGTCATATTGTTTCGCTGGTATTAGGTAGGTACTAATTCGCAATTTGACAAAAACGAAGAAAAGAAAAACTCAAATACAGTATTTTGTGGTACAAGTTCATCACAAAACCAAAACCAAAGTTACATGTCTTGCCCAGTCCCCCCCCCCCCCCTCCACTCTCGCCAGCTTTAAAAAATGGCCCACCGTCCATGCTTTCAAAGAATCTCCTCCGCTCATCAGACATATTTTATAGTGAGTGCGGGCATCGAATATCCCACCCAACAGCACTAATAAAGCACATTTGATTTGTCATTGTGACCATATGTGACTACTTACATGCCCACCTACTTTCGACTTACATGCAGCACGAGAATGGCCACGTATAATTCCAGTATTATCTTCCACTTTTATATCACCGACACGATTTTGCATCCATGCCGCACGTAACCCATTTAAAGAATAACCGTTAGATAAAGTTAATGCGTACTTTTCCGTGCATGGCTCTAAGAAACACAATTTCAACGAGTGAGTTCGCACCTTACCCCGTTGGTCTGATGCAGATTTAGGTACTATGTCCCTCCGCTTTAGCCTTTTAGATAGCTCGGCACGACTTGGACAGTCGGAGGGATAATCATTTCTGGAACTTCACGACATCGACACTCGCTGACGGAATGCGGTATTTTTATGGAGATCAAAACCGCCAAGAAGTGCGTCACTTCCGGACCTGGATCACGCGGCTACCTTGTGACTAACGGAAGGCTGGCTCGCTGATGAGATGTCTCCGTCTTGAGACAGTAACCCGGGTTCAAATCCCACGGCTGTTCTATGTAAACGTGGACCTACCACACCCCAAAAAACCCTCGGACTGGGATGTGTTCCAGTTAGCGCCTTGTTCGCAGGAGGATTTGGTGTCTGTCCCCTCACAGTTAAACAGCCCCCTTCCCCCGTCACAATATGCCCTGTCCCCCGTTACACCGTAACCCGTCACACCGTGTCCCATCCCCCGTCACACCGTGTCCCGTCCCCCGTCACACCGTGCCCCGTCCCCTGTCACACCGTGTCCCGTCCCCTGTCACACCGTGTCCGTCACACCGTCCCCCGTCACACCGTGTCCCGTCACACCGTGTCCCGTCCCCCGTCATACCGTGTCCCGTCACACCGTGTCCCGTCCCCCGTCACACCGTGTCACCGTGCCCCGTCCCCCGTCACACCGTGTCCCGTCCCCCGTCACCCCGTGCCCCGTCCCCCGTCACACCGTGTCCCTCCCCCGTCACGCCGTGCCCCTGTGACTGTGACGGAGCGGGGGTGGGCCGGGCGGCGGGTCTGCCCGTCTCTGGGCGTTGTGACCTCGCCGAGCGGCCCTCCCTGGGTCGGCGGCCGGCGCTCCCCATGCGTGCTGCTGCTGGTATCGCCGCCTGCGGGGGTGAGCCAGCTGATGAGCCGTCAGCACGTGCCCTCCACCCGCCGCTCACGTGGTGTTCGTGTCACGTGCCGTGACGACACGAACCCCGAGGCAACGTGCCGGTTCGCCGCACGGACGCCGGAGCTGAGGAGCCGAGCTTTGCCCAGCTTGTTGCTCTGCCGTGAACTGCACACGATTCTCCGTCTCCGGCGGCGAAAATCGCGGTGGTTTGGCGGCTCTTTGTGGTCATCCGTGCCGGAAGAACGCACCCGCAGGAAGAACGCACCCGCAGTGTAAACGACCGACTGCGTGTTTACCGGGTCTGTCGAGGTCGACCGAGTCGCCCGAAGGTGAGAGATTGCCGCATAGTCCTGCTGTAGAACGCAGCGACACTCCTGTTGACTTCCTAGATATCACTGCGACTGTGCAGTTTGTCACGGAGATTTACTAAGCGCGCGACCGGACACTTACACAACACGCGAAGAGTCCCTTCATTGCAAGACACAGCGGGTGACGGCTACGTATGCAGATGCACAAGAGGGAGCTCGCAATAGGCGGCGCACAAACAACGTAAACTAACTGAGACGGCTGTTTGCCCGATAGTGCGGGGTGATGTATATTGTATGGTGATTTGGTCCGATTTTGGCGTGAAGGGAGATAAGAGGCATTCGCGAACTGCGGCGAAGTAGCACATAGTTTTGAGTGTGTGTATGCCAACAAGATAACTATGCTTAGAAAACGTGGGCATGCGAATGATAAAGAATGTGTGGGCTGCGCAATGCACACTATTTTGCGCTCTTATAAAATGCAGATAGCTATCCTTATCTATTGCTGGACTGTTCTGAAAGTTTTTAGTTTCCATCTTCTTAAATCTTTGAATTAAAATGAAAACATGTGTGTATTTTGCCGCATATCCTCGAAAGGCTCATGAACGATTCACCCAGGAATGACGTTCTATGGAAACTGTGGCGTAGCAACGTTACGAGAGGCAGGGGTCAGTGAAACTTCGATCTCATCTTGAGGAAAATCTAACCACCCCTATGATAAATTGATTTGTATATTTGAGTTCCTCGCCCTGTTGTGAATCGTTTTTCGTCTTAACTTTGGCTTTAACGAAAATTGACAGATTTTAGCCAAAATATTGGCCGAAAAGTGGGGGACATGGTCCCCCGATCCCCCCGTTCCTACGCCTATGCATCAAAATTATTGGGGTGGAGGCTGCTTATTACCGGGTTACCCAATGCTAATTGATAAATGACAATTTCAACAGCAGCCCTCAGTTGCTCCTATTGCGGAGAGCTGTTGATCGGTGTGTGGGAGGGTGAACTAAAATAATAACGCATTTCTTTTTCAGTCATGCTTCTTCAGAGGTGCCCCAGTAACTTCACAGGGTATTATCACCGGAACCTAATGGTTTTCGAGTATGGAAATTAGGTTGGATGCTTTTTGCTTAGCCTTCGTATGCTTTACAGCTGCCTAGGGGTCCACTGAGCCGCCACGGAAGGGCCAAACTTCGTAAAGGAAGAGCACGTGGCGTGAGCACTCCTTGTGCGGCCTGCCCGGCATTCCCTAATTGGTACGAATCTAGAGTTTTAACCCGTGCCCCATTGGGGTGTCCAGCCGAAAGCTCCCTGCTAGGGTGAGGGCGTTTCTCCCCCCTTCCCTACGATTTCAGAAACTACTGGACCGATTTTCACAAATCGAACAGCATTTGATAGCCCTGTACACAAACTTTCAGAATAGCATGCATACTTCGATCTGAAGGTCACTGATGACGTCACACATCAGGTCAAAACCCAATTTACGACCGTTTTCGCTGGGTGGGATTGACGGGTGAAATAACGCTATCAAATTAAACGTTTAACGCTATTAAACCCTATTAAACGCATAAACAGGTAATAAATCAGCTTGAATCGTATACCTCACACTTTCAAGTTATCATTCTAAGCCTTTGGTGGTCATGGATTTTGTCAAGGTCATCCGATGTCTCGAGGTCACAAAGGGCACTCTGTTTTTTTCGGTCATTGGTCGCTACAATACATGTTTTTGGGTTAGTCGTCAAGAATTCGTACAAATGTCACGAAAAGTAGTCATAAAGTGAATAAGTTTGAAAGCTCATAACTCCGTCATTTTTTAAGATATCGTCTTCGAATTCGGTACACATATTCACGAAGCAAGTCTGTTTCACTAAACTATTTTTTTATTTAAAAGAAAATTGAAAATATGCCAAAAGTTTCCAAATTTGATGTGTGATTTTTAATTTTTGAAACTTAGGAAAATAAAAAAATATTAGATAGCGGTTTGACAGCGTTCTGTATTCTTAGTCTATTCCTTATCGAACAATGTACTTAACGTTTAAAAAATGTGCAATTGACAGCGTTTTCCGTAACCCTTATTGTCGGTCCAAAAGGAGAAAACATGACGTTTTGGTCCAAAAGGACAAAACATGACGTCACTCTGACGTTATTTCCAGTCAACCTATCATGCGATCATTTTCCTTTCGCCAGCATATGCGGAATTGATGCTAGAAAGGGCATGCAATGTTAAGTGACAAAGCTGGCGTTATTTTTGGAGATACCAGGAAAGGGGAGGGGGGGAGGGCCTTTCGCCACCTCCCCTCCCAGCGGGGCGAGGGTTCTTACTTGGCAGGGAGAAACTGGGCGTTACGCCCGATTCTCACTGGATGCAAACATAGAGCAAACATTAATAAAGCGGAAAATTTGTTAAGTTAAACAGGCCACAAACAGCTACAAACACAAACATGGCACAATCGGGTATGGCAACAATGTTGATGGTAAAGCAATAGCGTAGAATATGTTTAATGGGGATGGGGACTGGTTTTTGGGTTTCATGCGTTAAAGAATCTGTTTATTGTTATCGATTTTTATATATACTTCTGATTCAGATCTGAGACTGACTTCCTTCTTACAGGATATGTAAGGATTTTCCACTTTTTTGGAGCCAGCAGTGTTTTTAAACACAAGAGAATAAATTGATAGTAAATTTAAGTCATTTTGCTAGGTGATGTCTCCATCCACCTGAAAAAGCTACGCAAGTTAGTTTTGCGCTCCACGGGTAATTGTTTGCTCGGATAGTAACATTTAGAGGAGTATTACTTCAAACACGTTGAAATTTGACATTATTTTGTCAACATTTTCATAGCATTTCCAGTCGTGGGACTAAGAATAAAATGGTTTGAATGAAAATGAATGAATGCAACATTCCCGGAGCTTTATGTGGTTTCAAGTGTCGATTTAGGAATGAGTGTACATACGCTATCACTAGAAAAGGAGAAACAATTGCATGATTATTACATTTTATCGATTTCCGTACTTCAAATTATTTCTTCTAAATGTCTCTATAAGGATTTTGTTCGTAGTTATGGAGTTTCCAGAGACATTTTCCCGTCCGGTTTGTAATTGCTGCCATATTCAGATATATCAGCAACTTCTGCGTATATCGAGTAGTTGTAGTTTGTAGTTTGTAGTTAAAATCTATTTTTTTAGCTTAATTTTGTGTTTAAAAAAAACGTCTAAATTTACAGCGCAAAAAATATCCTCGTTTTTATGAGACTAAAATATTGGTACCTCACAAAACATTTCCCAACCCCATTGCTTAGTAAGGCGCGATTAATATGAACTATCACAACTGGATGTTCCCGTTTGCTTCACGTTTCGTTTGTTTTTCGCTCAGTGAGAACCGGATCCTATAAGCGTATTTCCTTTAATATTTTGTTTCTACCAGAGACCTCACCGGAGGGTTATGCCTTGCTTGTTCTCTGTGTTCGTTTCTATCAGTGTCACAAAAACCACCGGTCGTATTTCATCCGTGTGAAACATATATTTTAGGTATGCCTTATACGTTGATGGCCTTCCATCGTTCTTTTGATCTTTGGCAAATATGGGACTTGGGATGGCACTTGGGATCTTGTGCCGCATATTCCTCGTCGATTTTAACTTATTTCATAACTGAATAATAAAGGCGGGGAATAAAGATAAACCATAACCTAGTTACCTATAATATGCAAAGTAAGCCGCATTTTCTCTGCACTGCTTGTGCTCATACTTCCATTTGAGATTGAGAGGTGCTGTTCAAAGACCATAAAAATATTCCATCCATCCACGGGAATGTCCGTTTCGGAAGTCGCCGGGATCTGGCGCCGTTCGTTTTACCTCTGTCCGGGCTGCGACGGCAGATCTTGTCTGTGAGAAAGTCCCGCTGTGCACAGCAGTCCAGTTAGACGGCGTGCATCTGGCTTGCTGATCTCAGCACTTATGCACGGGAAGCGGGAACAGTATGGGGCGCAGTCTGAGAATCGGACTCGGCTTCGGTAACAGCGTCGGGGACCTCGTGCTGGATAACCCAGAATCCGGTGCAGAGCCGCTATTCAACGCGATTGTTCGCTCGGTGAAGTTGGCCACCGTCGCCCTGACGTCACTCATCCGTGCCAGGTCGGCAGCTGCAGCGTCCCTGGTGGTCACAGCTGCGGAGAGCTGGAGCGACTCGGAGATCGACAGAATAGGTAGCAGTCGGAAGGGATGTAGGTCTGCGTAAAGTCTGCCTGAACAGTGATGGTGTCCCTAGCTGAGCGCTTATCGGAAGATCAACGCAGGATAATGCGTGACTTTGCTGACTCTTTGAATAGTAGAGTAGCGCCCCACCACACGTGATTTCAAGACTCGAAAATACTAAGGCGAACGCCTCGACGGCATGATAAGCAAGTCATATGGTATTTTTGGGGTAAGCCTCAGTTCACAAAAAGATGTATACCTGCATGGTCCTCCTTCGCCGGTGTTGGGGATGCTACCGCCTCCTCGATTTTTTGTGTGTGAATAAGTTGCGTATTTATCGGCTGATTGCAACGCAATTATCTGTATCCTTCTATTGTTAAATTTGACACCTACACAAACAAAAAATTCAACCGTGGCCTCTGTGAGCCGTGACATTTGACCTTTTTCCTAAAGTTTTTCTTAAAGTCATGTCAGGTGCAAATGACGTTCCTTGGCATATGGCTGCTTGTACTCGTACCTCGTGTGCTTCTTGAGGGGTGTTGTTTAGGAGTATATAAACAGTTGTAACTATGTGATTTGTATTGCTTCCATTGAGGTCACGACCTTCCACAGGTCAACCGAGGGTAGTGACCTCTGATGACCTCGGATGACTTATTTACCTCTAGTGGTACCTATGTTTTTACTTAGGGCATTTGTATATGCGGATTTATATTTTCATTTTCGTTTTAAACAAATATAGATCAAATGAGGTCATTATCCATCACAGGTCATCTGAGGTCATTGACCCAGACGACTGAGATGACCTTTTGACCTTTGGCAGGAAAAAGGGTCAACTGAGCCCTGGAATGTATCGACCGACATGCATTCTACTGACTACAAGAAATGTGTTGGTCTTTAGAGCACGACTTTTGCTTGATTAGAAGCCATTATGTATATCGGCAAAAACGCGATTCGGTGTTTTTTGGGCCATTGAACTGATTAAGAGGCCAACAAATATGCCAGAACTTTAAAATTGGGTATCATCGGCTTCCTGCCTGGTTGCAGACAACACGCTCGATCTTTGATCGAAGCTCTAGCTTAATTAGGGGCGAATCAGTAGGGGTTGCATCACCCCTACCCCCCCCCCCCCTCCCCCCTTCAGAGACACAACAGTTTTACCCTACCCTGACGAGAGTTAAAAGAAATGAATGACTTGCCTATGTGTCAACTGATCTTATGTAATTCGGTTTATCATAAGGCTTGCACGCAGTTCTGAAACCGTAAAAAATAGGTGCTGGAGCCTAGAATCATAAGGCATGCAGTTCTGGAACGGTAGAGGTTAGACGCTGGAGCCTGGAACTTTATGTTTGCAGTTTGATCTGCAATTCATTAAAAATTTATCTGTCACAGATCCCAGAAAATTAGTATTGCGTGACATATGCACGCTACCAGTGCACTCAAAACCAACAGAAATGCATGTCATTACATTGCATTCTCTGATTGGTCATACTCAACAAGAGAAACAAGTAGTTAGGGGGAAATGTTTTTCCCTAATATAAAATATGATTGAATCGGAGGTTGAATGCGATGATGATCATCATCATCATTAACAACAAGTTTATTGTTCTATAACATGTATCACATTTCAACATAACGCGTCTTAACACATACCTACGCATCACAAATTTTACGATCTGTGGACCATGGGAGCCCAAAAAATTGAATACACAGATATGAACGTAAGTAGTTGGCAAACATGGCAAACTTCCAAACCCCTCACGATTTAGAGGCCAACAAATATGCCAGAATCTTAAAATTGGGTGTCATCGGCTTCCTGTCTGGTCGCAGGCAACACGCTCGATCTTTGATCGAGTGTGTTGTGTTGACCTGCTTGTGTGTTGACGGTTTGTCTGTTGGTATTCCTGGTAAGTACAGCTGCTGTCGGCTGTTGCCAGGCTGTAGTTGTCGGCTGGCCGGCGGCCGACAGGGCTGGTGGTAATAAGCTGGTCAGTTTTTACCGTCCTTTGGCCATGAGGCGCTGCGGTCACCTGCGGCGATTGGGAGCAATCTGAATCGGTCGATCAACCTTCCGAGCGGCGCGTGTTGCTGTATGGAGAGCGATATCAATATAGGGAGGATTTGGGGAGGATGGCAAAACAAGGTATGCTTCGAGTTTTTGTAAATGTGGATGATTAAACGTTGGGTATAAAACGTCAGCCATGATCTACAGTTGAAATTGCTAACGGTTGTGTAAAGATATGCTACTGATATGAACATAATATAAAATGGATAGATTGAACAATAGCATATATATGATATGGTATTGAACATAACTCGACATAACGGATTTTTACTACGGTAGCGAGGTTTAATGTTCCCACCCCGGCAATTTTACAGTGATCCCACATTCACGCTTCACGCAGGACAGGAAGAACGATAAACAGATAAGCACGACTCCTGAGCTATAACACATGCCGGTCTAATGGCACTTGGCAGTGCAGACTGCAGAGTCCAAACGCATATCTATTATATTAAAATATATGAGAGAATGACGTGTTTTAGAAGAGTCGACGCAATATTTACTGTCAAAACGATTTTTTTTAACGGAATCCTTATTTACTCATCCACGTTGGTCCAAAAGAAGGAAAAACTTTTGAAATTACCCATCTCCAAATTTGTCGCGACTTAGACCAGAATTGAATAGAGAACTATATGTTATGGTTCTTGAATTCGCTTTTTTTATAAATTTTTTCGTTTTCTGATATATTCACCTTTTTATATAAACTATTGTATTTTCAGTTAAATATTTATGTGGTTTTAGCTTTATATAACGAAAAGGAATACGCAAATGCGATCAAACGTTGCATATTTCACATGCCTGTTAAGGTTTCTTTCCGATAGTGAATTACATTTTTCTTCATATCTCGTTAAACATGCCTGGCACACAGCTTTAGGGAAAATAAATTTACGCAAGGACCAGAAGGGGCCTTCTTTCCATTCCGATATGGTCTATGGGCACTTTCGATTCTCACGGTGGTCTCAAGGTGCCTATGTCTGGGCCCCCGACGGTAACCATGTCATCATCTGTACTGTGAGTAACGGTCTGTCTTCACTAAACATATTTATATATTTTTACTAAACTGGTCATACCTAGGTTGATGAGGCAAAATTGTACTTTGTCTCAGTTTTCCGACTTGTGGTTTTATGATAAATGCACTCATGCTTTCCGATATTCGTCGGTATGACGCTTACCGCACGGTGCGAGCCAGCATTTCGCCAGGCGCCGTCAAAGTGGACATTACCGATATGCCTTCAAGTCGTGTACCATGCATGTTTAACGAGATATAAGCAAAAGCTAGGTACCATCTGAAAGAAAAGTGAACAAGCTTTTGGAATATGCAACGTTTGTCCACATTTAGGAAGTTTCTTTTAATTTTGTTAAACTAAAACCATATTAATTGTTAACTGGAAAATGCACTGGAAAATGCAATTCATATAAACAGGCAAATATCTCAAAAACCGAACTTATCCCGATTTCAAGAACAACACCATCGTATTTTCCAGACAATTCTGATCTAATTCATGCCAAACTTGGAGACGGGTATTTTCAAAAGTCATTTACCGTCTTTTGGGGCAACGTGCTGAGGCCGATATGTTACACTGGAAAAGGACATGTGATTACTTTCTTTGCGTGATTGAAGTATATAAAGACAACCACAAACAATTTCAACACAACTATTTTTGCTCTAGCAACGTTCGGTGGGGAAACGGAACCCACAAGTAGCACCATTATAATGGGACGAAAATAGCTTGTTGATGTTGAAGGATCCCGCGATTTAACATTGTTGGGAGGTGAAGATAACTGTTATCAGGGATACAGGAGATCTGAAGGTGTCATACTGTCAAGACAAGCGATTCATGAGCGGAAGAATGTGACGGCGAACCTTCCAAACGGCAAAATCCGCAAGAGGAAGGCAGGATTTGGGAGACAACCTGACGACATAATCATGGACTAATCCAGTCATCAAGCGTGCAGTTCATACCAATCTCTTTATACCGACACTGCACTTGGCGCCGGGTGCAGTGGGGATTGGGGCGGGATTAGGGCGCTGGGTGCAGTGGTGACTGGGGCGGGATAAGGGCGCTGGGTGCAGTGGGGACTGGGGCGGGATTAGGGCGCTGGGTGCAGTGGTGACTGGGGCGGGATTAGGGCGCTGGGTGCAGTGGGGACTGGGGCGGGATTAGGGCGCTGGGTGCAGTGGAGACTGGGGCAGGAATAGGGCGCCGGGTTCAGTGGAGACTGGGGCGGGATTAGGGCGCTGGGTGCAGTGGAGACTGGGGCAGGAATAGGGCGCTGGGTACACTGGAGACTGGGGCGGGATTAGGGCGCCGGGTGCAGTGGAGACTGGGGCGGGATTAGGGCGCTGGGTGCAGCGTGATCACCCTGACGGAGCCGGCGGAAGGAGGCTGCGATGGCGGCGGCGGCGGCGAGAGAGGGAGGCTGGGACGGCGGCGGCGGCGGCAGTTGAGCTCAGTGGTCGGACCAGTCCGCCACGGTGGCCCCCGGCTCTACGGCTCCCCGGTCAGCCAGCCCAGCCCAGCCCAGCCTCCGCACACTACTGGATCACCAGTCACCAGTCACCAGACACCGCGACCGGCGGCTGGACCGCGGTCAGCACAGACGGAGACGGAGACGGAGACGGAGGGTGACGATCGCAAGTTGTTTCGGAGGAGGCTGTCTAGTATCGTTTGCTATCCACTCGTACTGGATATTGCTGCTGCCGGTCCAGCTGCAATCAAGTCTGGATACTGATGCTGAGGGTCTGCTGAGGGCCTTCTAAGAACGGACTGCTGACAGCCTGCCTTTGCTGAGAAACAGTGTCGTTACCCGCTGCAGGACAGCGTCGGCTGGTGTTGAGCACAGCGTTGAACAGAACTGAACACAACAGTCTGACTCTGGTCGTGACCCGGGGTCAGGTCAGGTCAGGTCGCGGTACAGAGTGTCAGTCTTCAGCGGACATCGCAGCATTTTGTGAGAGCGGCCCGCTTTCATAACCTCGTGAGAGACGTCACGGACTCACCAGGAAAGGATACTCCGGCGACATCAGGTGAGATATAGTCGATGTGCTGTCACGCTGTTCCCATCGACATCAGCAAATCGACATCAGTCGGACAGAAATCAACCAGTTCTGTGGTTCCACCGAAACCAACCAGAAACTCATTTTCACATACAAACGAGCCATATATCTCAGGGTCCCACCGAAATCGGTCAATTGACTGTGTCCTAACCACGAATCGCGTGAAGGGCAGCTTAGATAAGGCTGGTTTCATTCTTCTTATCTCCATGCCGTACTTTTTGTTAGCCGGTAACATCTGCAATAGATAGCTCCAATGTCTTGTCTCAGAACCGATTCATCATCTTTAACTGTCACTGTTCTGAACACATATGCGCTGAATATTCAGATATGATCGTTGGCTGGCTCCCGCTTTGAAAGCGGAGGCAGTCGGGCCGTGCTGCAGCTCCATTCATGGATGACCCCTGCCGGCTCTGATTGTATCTACCTCAAAACACAACGAGATGATCACGGCAGACCAAAAGATGCAGGATTGAAATGCTATCGGAATACTGTAGAATGTGGATAAAGAAATAGTTAATTTCATCATTTTACCCCATGTTTGTGATTTCCGTTCATTTTATGCAGCTTCTATGATTTTATGACTCCCTTTCATCTCGGAGCATTCAGGAAAATCAACTTTTTATGTAATGTAAATGTGAATGCCGCGTTTCTTCTTCATTCTCTGAATATTTGTTATCAAGTTCAAGAAAATGCTTAATCTGCTCTAAACCGACAACTATAACAACAACATCGAAGAACATATTTATACGACAAGAATAGGCACGAACACATTGTCGCATATTGGTACAAAAGCAAGATCGTATATTCATGGCACCTTTCCGTAATGCAGTTGGCACTAAGACGAACAAAAGTCCACTGGTCAAACAAAAAACAAAAGTCCACAAAAATGGCTCAATTAAAGTTAATTCACACCGCGACCCTAGTGGGGACCCGGCTCGCCAAGCTACCCGAGCCTATGTGTTAAAGAAACGTTCTGATGTAATAAGATAACTTTGGCAAACGTTTGTAACATTAGTACTTTTTAGCTCTGGTACTGTGTTAGTGGTTTCATATAGACTGGGGGATTAGAACAATTTGGTGGCAGGACAGAATAATAATGCCAGATATGCTCTTCTGAAGACCGGTTATCGTGTATCCTGGGCATCATAAACAGGTCCTTGATTGTAATAATGTTTCAGGCTGACATAAGTACATTAGTTGATGTTTCGTTATCAGAGTGGAAGGTAAATATGAGATGTATTTTTAATAACCATAATTAGCAGTGATGTTTTCAAACCAGCACCAGCAGGCATTTGACAAAGGCGACTGCTGTAATAAACAAAAAATAAAATTATCAGCCGCCATAGGACCGTCGCTACAGTCTTCGACTATCATGAATCTCATGTTTCTCAGCCGAGTACAGCTTGATAAAACTATCATAAATCAGGTAAATGAATCAGAGCATCCAGATCACAGCACCCCGAACTCACACAAGGGAGAGAACCCTCCACTTCACTGCTGTCTGTCGGCACAGGACGGCTCACGGCCGCTCTCACACTGTCGGGACAAGACGGCTCACACTGTCGGCACAGGACGGCTCACTGCTGCTCTCACACTGTCGACACAGGACGGCTCACACTGTCGGTACAGGACAACTCACTGCCGCTCTCACACTGTCGACACAGGACGGTTCACACTGTCGGCATAGGACAACTCACTGTTTCTCTCGCACTGTCAGCACATAATAGTCGCAGCATCAAACGCGGATCACGTGAGCCGACTAATGCCAACTTTTCCAGATGGCAGGCGCGATTTTGAGTGGCTTTTCTGCTGAGTGGCCGCCAAGACCGAACGGTCTGCGGTCTCTTACTGTGAGACCGAGTTGTGACGAAATGGTGAGTTGAGGAATTAAACCGACACACAGGTCAGGACTCAGAACGGCGTTGGTGAATTGAACCTACACACAGATCAGAACGTTGCTGGTGAATTGAACCAACACACAGATCAGAACGGCGCTGGTGAATTGATCCTACACACACAGGTCTAAACCAAGCCGCACCACCTGAGCACCTCTTGCGCTCAAAATCCCATCATTGGAATAAGCCCAGAGGGCGAAATTTACGAACTGTTTTATGTGCCCTAATCGTTATTAGCCCGCCATTAACTAGAGTCTTAGCCGAACACCATTGACTGGGAAAGCCCCCCCCCCCAGATTATCTCCAGAACGGATAATAGCAGCGAGACGCGGGAGTTGGCGGCATTCGAAAGCTCTCAACGAAATGCATCGGAATCACACACAATTTGCGAAATGGGGTCATGTGTCAGGTTAAGGTCGGGTCAAAGGTCAAAATCGGGTGTTCCCACATTCTCGGCCTCAGAGACCGAAAAATGGCAGCTCTAGGCCAAAACCACGCCAAATTGATCTAAATTGTGTGATGAAAGAACTGCAAGAGTATAAATCGCATACTAAGCACGTGTCAAAGTCAGGGGTCAGGTCACAAAAGGTCACTTTCAGCAAAAGTTATTTCTGAGTCATGCAGCACGTGTTTTATGGGTTATTTTAGACGTACAATTCAATGGAAACGTTTTTGTCATATGAAATTAATTACGTGAATGTTATAAAAAGGTCAGGTTGGTTAGGTGAAATAAGACCAAATTTTGAATTAGTATTTTTTATGACAGAGTCATATTTATGAACCAAATTTTATTCCGAAATCCAGTAGTGTTATTTCTTTTGGGGGATGCGATCTAGAAGTTAAAAAAATTGCATGTAAAAAAATTACGTTATCAGTTTACTCACATGCAGAGTCATTCCACCGTCAAAAATAAAGATATTGCTTTGAAATTTGGTTTGGGGATAGTTCATACCTAGTTGTCTTACGTTGATTTCGGTTTTGTATTATCTTCTAAAGTTTGTATTTTGTAGGCGTTTTTCGAGAAAAAAAATTGGAGTTTAAAGTTGGCAAATTAAAATTTTTAGATACCCATTTTGTAAAGTCATTGGCTATGTCTTTTTACATTTTTTTGCATTTTGCTTTAAAACTAGATTTATAGCACATTTTCAAACACTTAACACTTCGCAGTCAGAACTTTGTATGTAGTGACGTCACAATAGTCGATATATCTAAAAAATTGACGAAACTGCTTAAATTTTGCTCAGAAGATGTAAAATTGATAGACGAGAAGGTATGCGAACTTTCGCGTCGTTAACCCTTTTCGTTTTCGAGTTATCACAAATATTTGACAAGGGGAACACTTTTTGCCCCCCCCCCCTCCCACCTAGTCAGTGGCGGGTAAAATAATTTACAATTTCCTCACAACATGCAGAGGGCTTCCGGTCTTCAGAGCAACGGAGGTCATCAGGGTTATATTCCCAAACGAACTAGCAGCATTGGTAAATAAACGAAATGGAAAGGAACCCTAATCCAAATAAGCCTGGTGTAAAATTTTAATATTTCGCCATCAGCATCATTTTCTCCAAGCTCCTATGCATGTTTCCTCCAGTTCCAGACATGTTTTCTGGTTTGGATGTGGGTGACATGTCCTTATTTCACTGGCTAATACACAACCTCTGTGGTTTATCCCTGTCACTTTGAACAACGACTTACGTCTTAGGTGGGATTTTTTTTTGACATTACGGTCGATAAAACGATAACAATAGTGAAAGTATTCTGAAAATATGCTGATTACACGAAATTGACAAATGTGGATCACTGCTATTTGACGCAACTGTCCGTCAACAAAAAAGGATTTGGTCGACCATGATGACTTGCTACTAGAGGTGGATTTTTTTTCAGAAAATAACATATTCAAGACCACCCAAACCCAAAGCATGATATCCTTAAACCCACCCAACCTATAAGTATCTAATCTAAATAATAATATAAATAATCTAAATAGTCTAAATCTAAAAAATATAATAATGTAATAATCACTTTATTATCATATTATAACATTATAATAATATAATAATAAATGAACTGATAATTTAAAAAATAGAATGTTCAGTAAAAATATAAAGAATCTGAATAGTGCCATCTAATTGCTATTTAAATTGCCTCCGTTTGTCTCTGCTTGGATTTTGTAGTTGGTAATCGAAGAAGAAACACCTTGAGAAGAAACTGGAAAAGACAGACCTTGAGAAGAAACTTTTTTCGAAACGAAAAATGAAACCGATAGTCACGTGCCGCACAATACACGTGCAGAATGTGTGCACTTATTTATTCAAAATCCAGTTACGGAGATCTCTGAAAGTGGACAACTCTGAAAGCTGACGAACCGGAGCGATCGTGAGTAGACCCCTCAAAGTTTCGCTTCATTTGGTTGTTCGTACCCCAGGTTAAACCCAATATATTTAGGCTATACCTACCAGCAAAATGCTCACAATAGATGTATCATCGGCGCTATGATCGACTTGTTTATTTGCTACCATATTACTGTCATATCCTGTGACGTTACCGCGGCGGTCACTTTTCCCTACTGAACAAACCTTATGTAGTAAAGAAATATTGATACCTACCCACCCAAAACCCAAAGAATGTCTTTGGTGGTCTCATCGGTACCCAAAATCTTGAGTCCCAAGATCCACCTCTGCTTGCTACAGGTGCTTCACCTGCTGAGTGAAAGATCGATTGGTACCAATTCATTATTCTCAATTCATATAAATAAGAACTGCCACGCCGGTTCAATGTGCGCCCTCAGTCGGAGTGCCACAATGATCCCCCTCCCGGCCAGCTGTTCGTTCCACTGACAGTAGACCGTGAGGTGTGGCCGAGCGGGGCGTTACCGTCAGCAGATCTCAGACTCCCTGTC
>JARFNZ010178005.1:0-16202 GCA_031763405.1 Balanus nubilus
TGGTGGAGGCTCAACCGATTTTGGTTGAGGCGCGGGAACGACCGGTGGAGGAAAAAGAGCCTCAACATAATCCGGATGAGGGCGCTGGAACAGGCCCATTATTGTAGTCATACAGTTGGGAGGTGCGTTACTGAACTTATATGGGCAGTTCCAGGTAGTTAGCTTTGACAGGTTGAGACACTGTTTTTATTTGATAATTCCAATAAATAATTTTATACCTACCTGCCTCCTATGATGAAGAATCACTTCAGACAAATAGCAGTGCCTCAATGCAGTAACCCCCTAAACCCTTGCCTGCCACGCCGGACACATAAAACAAGTTAAAGATGTTCTTTGTGAACAACCACACTATTGCCCCTATCACTATGCTTAGATCAAGGATAGGGGCAGTGTAGTGTTCTTGTTCTTGGCAGGTGGGCGGTGTAGGGCCAATATTCTTATATATAGTTAGATACGATCAAGGCTATATAGAGGAGATACGACGGAGACGGACGGAGACAACCTACCAACTTCAGTATAACATGATAAGTATTCGCACTATAGCCGTGTACAAAATAATTTTTGATGACGCACCAAATATCCGTTTTTCCCTAAAAATTAGGCAAGCTCACGGCCATAGAATACTGGTACGTGTAAAAAAGTGACAAATCAAAACTAACAAAAAATGTGTTGTCATCGTACCAAAAAAGATTATTTTTCATACTTCTGTTACATTTCTTTTTCAAGATTCGATCCCGCCACAAATGTCTTACCTGCCTCCTCTATGTCTCCCTGACCTCCATTCTGATCTGTTTTCTGTGCATGGAGCGTTTGCTAACTATCCGTCCAACTATTAACTAATCACAGAGCAGCATTATGGTGCGCCTGGATTGTGCGCCTGTCGCTACTGGCCTTCCCAAACGCACGCTCATTCAATGTAACGAAAGTTAGCAGGGATTCAGCAGGGGTTCAGCAGGGATTCAGCAGGGATCGACGGCCCCTTCAATCGGCCTAAAATTTGCACAGAATGTAGAAAATGCTCCCCTCTTTACGAAAATATATATAAAAAATACCGCTAATCCCATAGGACGGCCAGAAATCCCCAAAAATGTATGACCTCAGGGCTTAATCGACGATCCTGCAAATGGTGTTTTCCAGCTAATCCACACAATAAAACCAATTGTAAAGCATGACATGCGACAGAGCGCAAGTTTCCAAACAAAATCCACTCATCATATTTAGCCTAGGGCCCCTAGGGCCCTAGCTAGGGACGTTTTAATTTTTAGACCCTATGGGTGGGCCACCACGATTTTCTTTAAAATTGCACCATGAACTATCCAGGAAAAACAAACAAATCTGGCTGAAGAAACCCAAACGCTAATTAAAGATTAGGGACCCTTAGGGCCCCTAAAAGTGCCCCGAAAACGCCTAGAGCTATTTTCATCCAAAAATATCAAATATACACTAACATGATGCCTATCATACGACAGAGCGCAAGTTTCCAAACGAAACCCAACCATCAGATTTATTATAGGGCCCATAGGGCCCTAGCGAGGGACGTTTTAGTTTTTAGACCCTGTGGGTGGGCCCCTACGATTTTCTTTTAAATTTGCACCATCAACTCTCCAGGACAAACAAACAAATCTGGCTGAAGAAACCCACAAGATAATTGAATATTAGGGCCCCTTAGGGCCCCTAGAAGTGCCCCAAAAACGCCTAAGGCATTTTCATCCCGATATATCATATAAACCCTAACATGATGCCTAGCATACAACAGAGCGCAAGTTTCCAAACAAAATCCAACCATCAGATTTAGCCTAAGGCCCCTAAGGCCCTAGCTAGGTCCGTTTTAATTTGAGGGGCCCTAAGTGGCCCTAATCTTCAATTATCGTGTGGGTTTCTTCAGCCAGATTTGTTTGTTTGTTCTGGAGAGTTCAATGTGCAAATTGAAAGAAAATCGTAGGGGCCCATCCATAGGGTCTAAAAATTAAAACGGCCCTCGCTAAGCTCTAGGAGCCTAGGCTAAATCTGATGGTTGAATTTTGTTTGGAAACTTGCGCTCTGTCGTTTGATAGCCATCATATTAGAATTTGTTTGATATTTTTGGATAAAAATGGCCCTAAGCGTTTTTGGGGCAGTTCTAGGGGCCCTAAGGGGCCCTAATCTTCAATTAGCGCGTGGGTTTCTTCAGCCAGATTTGTTTGTTTGTCCTGGAGAGTTAATGGTGCAAATTTAAAGAAAATCGTAGGGGCCCACCCTTAGGGTCTAAAAATTAAAACGGCCCTAGCTAGGGCTCTATGGGCCCTAGGCTAAATCTGATGGTTGGATTTTTTTTTGAAAACTTGCGCTCTGTCGTATGGTAGGCATCATGTTAGGGTTTATTTGACATTTTAGGATGAAAAAGCCCTAGGCGTTTTCGGGGCATTTTAGGGGCCCTAAGGGGCCCTAATCTTTCATTAGCGTTTGGGTTTCTTCAGGCAGATTTGTTTGTTTGTCCTGGAGAGTTCATGGTGCAAATTTAAAGAAAATTGTAGGGGCCCAGCCATAAGGTCTAAAAATTAAAACGGCCCTAGGGCACATGGGCCCTAGGCTAAATCTGATGGTTGGATTTTGTTTGGAAACTTGCGCTCTGTCGTATGATAGGCATCATGTTAGGGTTCATTTGATATTTTTGGATGACAATAGCCCTAGGCGTTTTTTGGGCACTTCTAGGGGCCCTAATCTTCAATTAGCGTGAGGGTTTCTTCAGCTAGATTTGTTTGTTTGTCCTGGAGAGTTCATGGTGCACATTTAAAGAAAATCGTAGGGGCCCACCCATAGGGTCTAAAAATTAAAACGGCCCTCGCTAGGGCCCTAGGGGCTCTAGGCTAAATCGGATGGTTGAAGTTTGTTTGGATACTTGCGCTCTGTCGTATGATAGGCATCATGTTAGGGTTTATTTGATATTTTTGGATGAAAATGGTCTTGAATTTTTTTTTTTTTAAAGAGGGCATAAGTTGTTTTGGGTTGGTGGGATTTCTGGCCGTTGTATGGGATTAGCGGTATTTGCCCATATATTTTCGGAAATGGGAGCATTTTCTACATTCTGTGCAAATTTCAGGCCGATTGAAGAGGCCGTCGATCCCTGCTGAATACCTGCTGAACCCCTGCTGAATCCCTGTTAACTTCCGTTACATCTAAAACAAAACTTAATGTACTCTGCATGTCTAAGCGGATTCCTTACCTTCCTTATAAGTCACAATCATTACACTAGGCTATAAAACAACGTTTCGCTCATTGTTTGAGAACCGAATCTTCATGTGATATCCCCAATAGACGTGTTATGCATTGAAGGATAAGCAAATACACATGACTAAGCCAGCTCTCTACCGTTGGTCTGAAAAACCGGCGTCAAGTTAGCAACAGATATATCATCCAACTACAGCAGTCAGCATTATATTGAGATTTTGACATTAGAACGTTTTTGTTGTGATTTTTTTTCTCGCTGGAACGGTTTTTCTTAGAACGGAACAGTTTTGTTGGAACGGTTAATAACCGTTCCAACAAAATAATCCCATTCATTTAATTTAATAAATAAATAATAAATAACATAATCTAAGAAATTAATGAATAAATAAATATTGAGGCCTACGAGGTGGCATTCAAAAGCTGGCAGAGCCCAGGTTAATGAGACGCATCTAAAGCATGCTTAAAATTTAGAAGTTGTCACATGTCATGAAGATGTCAGATCAAAGGTCAATATTGTGGGCCATAGCTTCCATAAAAGCCCAAGCCAGCCACACCTAAACCGTTCGGACGCAATATCGCCGCGATTTTTTTTTGCGCGGGGATGTGACCCTTGCCTAATTCGTCACCATGGTGTCAACTGTCAACCCACACCTTACTGGGGTATTTCCATAACACGACCTACTGGGTGTTGTGATTTTTCCCCTTCCTCTGATTTTAGAAACTACTACGTTGATTTAGCCAAACGAAAACGGCGTTCAATAGCCCTGGAAAATTAACCGTTAAATCAATGTTGTTGACATTGGGGTCACTGATGACGTTACAGGTTAGGTCAAAGTCAAATTGTTGATCGCTTTCGGTTGGTGAGAATGCCGCACGAAATGTCGATATTAAACGTGTAAGCAGCCAATAAATCGGCATGAATTGTCTAAGCCACTCTAAGCCTTTGGTGGTCATGCGTCAGGTCAAGGTCATTTGAGGTCACGAGGTCAAAAAGATCAAAGTTCTCATATGTGTTTAATGTTATTTTCTGTTTAGGAATGCGAAAAATGACCCTAGGATTTTAATCAAAATTGGAGAAAAAATGAAAATTAAAAATGATAGGATTTCGTAAAAATGTCATGACAAGTGGCTGTTTTTGACCGTTGAAAGGTCATCCAAAGCTCATTTTCAAATCGCGTCCCGCTGAAACTCGGGATTCCCCACGACCTGCTGGAGAGGGGATGTTTGAACACTCCTATGGAACGTGGGATATGGGAACGTCAAAGGTGGGAACGCTCCTTGGTCTCGGCTCTTATGGGACGTAGAGAAAAAAGAAAACAGACATTCGAAAGCTCGTAAAACAACATTTTGAAACTGCTTGAGACATTTTTTCGCTCAGATCTACATGGGGGTCAGCAGAAGTCATCGAAGGTCAAAATTTCCCGTTTTTTTAACCGTTTTTAGGGAGCATGATCCAGAAATCTCTCGATTTCTCGGGATCCATGAAAGCTAGGAAGAAGAAGTAGAAAAAAATGCATAGCTCTTGTAATGCTCCAGTATCGATTACGTCAGATTTGAGCTCGGGTCAATAGTTATGGCTCCAGAGAGTTTTCTCGGATACGGTTTCCGCGAATAATTTGTTATCCATTTTTCGGCATGAATGGATGTCCCGGCATTCTTTCGGCAGTCCCAGCATGAATGAATGAATGCCGAGACTCGGACTACATAGGTGAAACAAAAAGGTCTGTAAGACTGCGTTTCAAAGAACATCTCCGCGATTCAAAAACCAAACCTCCCTTCGGTGACCACATGCGCAACCACCATGCTGACGCCGCTATTACAGCATCATCGTTGCGCCTTCGCATATTGCACCGGTGCAAGGATGTAGCGTTGTAACATCTCTGAAAATCATAGAATCATAATACATTCGAGACCTACATCCAAAGCTGAATACACAAGCCTCGTCTTGGAAAATAATCGCCCCACCTCCTTGTGGCTCTGACTATAAGGTATGGACTCACTCACTTACTCACTCACTCACTCACTCACTCACTCACGCACTCACGCACTCACGCACTCACGCACTCACGCACTCACGCACTCACGCACTCACGCACTCACGCACTCACCCACTCACGCACTCACTCACTCACTCACTCACTCTGATTCATTCATTCATCCACCCATTCATTCTTTCATCTATCTACTCGCACACATGCGCACACTTACACATTATCTGACGCGATGGTTATGTTGTTTGTTGTTTGCACTGTGTTTACTAGATGATAGGTGTTTTAATCATGTACTAGGTGTAACGTGTACAGTTTTGTCTTTATTTGAGTTCTCAAAGAGGAAAAAGTGTTCGTTGAATGTTTGCAGATTTTACGACGATGATTAAGAAACAAGTGTTTTAAATGTCACACCTGATGATGGGCTACGCCCGAAACTGTCGTCTCTTCTGTCTTACTTCCTTTCAATATACATCATATAGTATGAGACTAAGGTTTTTAAGGACTTACGGAGTTAAGGTGTATTGATTCTATTATTTATTATGAGTCTAAAAAAGAAACATTTTCCCACCTTATCCAGCAAACGTTTATCGTTGGATTTCCAATACCGTTCGTCATTTGGCTGCGATTAATTCAAGATGCCCAGGAGCTGCAGTGCTATAAACTGCCGGAAAATGCATTCCCACTCCCATTACCATACCATTCCCCATTGCTTTAACGTTACGAGGCTATTTCTCTCCCTTCTCGCTGGTGACGCTGGTGTCGCCTGGCGAGCACGGCCGGCCGGACGGAAACAAATAGGAGTGGCATGTTGAGTTCTGTATAGGTCAATGCATGCTGCATATGAGACGATGCGTACTGACGAGACAAACACATCGGTGCTTTCCGCACGCTTCTCTTCCCTATCAAAAGTTAGTGGCAAAAACGACTAAGTGACCTCGGGTGACATCATATGGCCTTTACAAGGGTCACTGATCAAAACTTGCGTTTGTGTGTTTCCTTTGTTGACATGATTCTGAATAAATTGGACTGATCTCATGTGTAAAAGAAGATTTTGATTTTTTCCACTGGTTTATGATGGCCAGGTCACGAAAATGACCTGATCTGAGATCACCGATATCACAAATCCAAGATACACGATTTGTAAGTACCGATGCCCTTATTCAATCCTGAAAGTAACATATATATAAATATATCACTCAAACACTGTCGTCGTGGCACGACTGCAAACTTTTTGGGAGGTGGGGTCACTTGACCTGACCTGGAGACTTGACCTGCAATGACCTGGGGTCAACATATTCAGAAAAGGTGCGAGAAGGAGGTGGAATAAGTTGTGCCAAAGATATATTTACATATTCGCCTTTGTGGTCTGTTATATGTATATACCGGGTGTCCCAAAAGTTATTGCCACATTTAAAATGAAAGTATCTCAATAAATACAATTATTGCATATTTTTTATTAGTTCACGTGCAGGCGGCATCAATAATTTGTTTTTGCTCATATGCGTTTTTGGTATTTCGAGATGCATGTGTTACGAAGCAAGCGAAAAACTAAAGGCAGTCAAATTTTACCTGTCTACGTCAAGAGAAATTACCACTCTTTTTCGGAGCAAAACAGAGGTTCTTACCTCCGAGGGTACTTGTGGATAACTAACGTACCTTAATTGCAAGTGGTTCAGTTTCAGAATAACCGAAATCCGTGAGGCAACGCTTGATTGTACCGCCCAGAAGATCGCTGATAGCAATGGAGACGAGAACAAAAATCAAACCGTCTCCGTTCAGCGTTTAACCTACACAGTGACCCAAGACCTGTCTTCCAGCGGTCGGAACACCTACAGAAAGATGTACCGCTACCATAAACCGGCATTGGTTCTAGCAGGATGACACACCTGCTCAAACTGACAAAAAGACGCTAGTGTAGTTTCAATCGCGCGTGGGACCGGCTGATCTCCAAGGGCGCCGTCACCTGCTCAGTTCAGCAATTGCCGGATCTGAAACCGCCATATTTGCTTCCTATGGGGAATATATTTAGAGTTTTAGCTACGACAATAAGTCCAAAGACTTTGAGGAACCAGAGGATACGATTCGCACAGTTGTTGGTAACGTCACTCGGGAGACTCGCGCCCAAAGCCTCGGAAGAGACCAAGCGCCAGGTCATCTTGGGCGGCTCCCAAAATGAGGGGCATGTAGATGTTGCGTTAATATGTCGTGATGCTCGGTAATGTTTGTTGATATTCATGATGGAACAAAACTTTATTCTTCATTCTTCCGAATGCTGTCGCTTTTGTTCGTTTCGGTCGTATTTTGCTAAAAACATATAAAAAGAAATGTGGCAATAACTTTTGGGACACGCGGTATATATATATATATATATATATATATATATACATTAGAACTTTTAATTTGATTTTTTCGACTTTTTCGACTTTTTCTAGACTAAAAAATGAAAAATTCAGTGTGATAATTTGGCGTATTCTGAGTCTTTTGATATAAACATTTTACTCTATTTTTTAGAAATTGTGTGCTTGAAAGCATTTCCCGCAAGCCGACATTTTTGTCAAGAATGAGAGAAGGGGATGTCACTGTTACGTCATTTTCGGCTGACCTATAATGACCTCATCATTTTCCTTCCATCTGAAAAATTGATGTGAAAGAGGGTATGGAAAGTTTTGTGACGATACATGTGTGACTTCAGAGGATATTGGCAAAAACGGGAGTGTGTGGGAGGGGGGGGGGTCAAAAATAACCCCCTCACTCAGTAAGTCGCAGGTTACCTTAACTCCGCCGGTCAAATTATTTGCGTTCGGAGACGCACCTTGCTATTTCGGCCGTCACATGACGACGCGCCTGACAATACAAATATGATAATCTAATTAACGTTTTAGTTTCATTGCACACAATTTTATTATCTTTGCGCTTCATGCCACAGACGTCGTGACCCTTTCAGTCATGGCCCACAATGACATTTTTGGCGCAAAATCGATTACTCACACGGCAGCTCGACCATAAAAAAGGTGAAGCAGGTAAAGAGAACCGTATGTTGTTGTGTGAGATAATTTGTAACACTTTAACACAACCTTCAGCGCAAAATATCAAAAATGTTATCAGTTGGATAAACTCTATCTTAATCCAACAGCAAGGACGAAAAAGTTCACTGCCGTCTGTTGGTAACTGGTTTTATGGTTGCACTTATGCTTAAGGTAACAAGCTAGATAGTTACTATGCTGAAGGTTCATCAGGCTCAGAGGCCTCCCCTACCTAATAACCAATGCGTCCGCTGATATAAGTCACGCATCACCGCTTACACCTATAATCACATGACTATACCAGATGATTGATTACATCATCCGCTGACGAATCAGTTCATTTGTCCACATACCTTAAAGCCGACCACACATGTATAATATCGTAAATAAAGGGCAGTTAACTAACGACGGGTCGCATCAGAGTTCACGAGTTGCGTAAAATACCGCCGTAATTCTCGAACGACGTTTACTTCGCCGTCGGCTCAGACACGTGGACGCACAAAAGGTAAGTATCTTGACCTGTCCTTGGCCGCGGGTCAAAGGTGTCAACGTAAGACGAGGCCCAGAACGCACGAGTCGCGGCTGTTCTATTTTCTCCGGTCTCGATAAGGCGGACCACGCAACCTTTTGAAATATGCACGAGCGCACGCACGCTCTGCGCATGGTGTCAGGTTTTGATTGTCGACTAGCCTGATCACCGAGACGCCGAGCTGGAAGCGGAGGGCGGTCAGGACAGGACCAGAGGCCAAAACCGTGAATCCTGTTGACCTACATGCTTCACCGGATTGACAGAATCGTCTGGGAACCGGATGAGATGACGGGATTAATTGGCTGTGATGCAATAATCGGATGATATACTCGGGCGGAATTTTAGCCATTGCTCGGGTCGCTATTGTTCCCGCTCGGGTCGCTCGGGCCCGGTATTGGGACAGCCGTAAAGTGGGATCTGACGTGGCATTGACGCCATGAAATTCTCCCATGGATGCATCTTGTCGCAGACAAAAAGGTCTTGACAGGACTTGGCTATTGTGGCTACTGGCTACTGTGTGCTACAGCTATAGTGTTGTGCCATTGTTTATTACGAAAGGGAAAGGTAATGGTTAGACGGGGCCTTTAGTTTACATGGCTTACATTGTTTTAATTTGCGAAATTATATCGGTCTCATAATTACTAAACAAGGTACAAAAAAGCAGACAATTGTAATAATGCAATCATGTTTTGAGCCCCATACAAAAGGCTTTTTCGGCGAGAAATTACAGTATACAAAATACGTCTTTTAAACTTCAGTTACATAAGACATAAAATGATAACGTGCCTGCAATACCTACCTACTCACCTGGTAACTTAAAATAATAAAAATTCACTATAATAACTTAATAGGCGGATAAGACGCCTCCAGCCTTGCCGTCGCCGGCCGGTTGTGTGGTGTCAGGTGTGGTGTGGTGTGGCGTCGGTGGTATTCCCGGGAATGCAGTGCGGTCATCTGCGGCCCGTCCCCGTCCCCGTCCCCGTCCCCGTCCTCGCGCGGCAGTGCCTTGCGCGGCCTCACGCTGCCAGTGGGAGAGCTCTCACTTTCATCGTCGCTGGCCGGCCGCTGGCGGAGCCTCCAGCCAGGTCACGGCGGCGCCAAACCACGGTCAGGGTGGTCCGTGGTACCTACTGTGTAAACAGGCATCACCTGCGGCACTGTGGTTCAAGGCAGTGGTCCTGGACACTTGGATTTTTCCGAACACACACCGCAACGTTCCGACGATGTGAAAATCGTCCGCTTTATCGAAGTTGTCCGATGTCATTGCCAGGGTTTGTTCGGTGCGAGCTCAATGACTGACAGTCAAATCTTCCCATTGGACCGGGATATCTTACGTTGACATGTAATATCAAGTGTGATCCCCCCGGTCCACAGTCGTCCCTCGGCCGACACCCGGTGATTTCAGTGCAGACCAGATCCCACGTCAGGTCACATTCCAGACAGACACACCAAATGCCGCGAGGCAGGTGAAGGGCGGCCGATAAGCCCTCACATTGGCGGCCACCGCCCACTGTTGCAAGACCTACAAAGTGACCGTTCAGCTGACCCGGAACCGTGGCTGTGGGATAGATGAATCAGATCGCTCACGGTCACCACCCACTGTTACAGACACTGTTACAGACACTGTTACAGACACAGTGACCGTTTACATGCTGTTACGGCGCGCTGATTCCGTTGACCCGCAACAGTGCCCGCCCTGTACGGGGGCGGTTAGTCCAGACGACACTAGAGTCGACATGGCGGACCAGTGAGAGGCAATGTCACGTGCCGGGCCGCTGCTGACGAGTTGTTTGGAGGACACCTGGATTGCCCACCAGATACCGGTTCACCGGGTTCACCGTCGCCGGCAGTCACTGGGGCGCTGATTCGAGCAGGGATAACTCGGGGCAGGACGGGAACTGATGGAGGGCAATGCGGAACAGAGACCGAGGCGAAGGACACGTCTGGAGCGTAGAGTGGTTGTTCGCCGCCCTTCATTTGCCTATCACTCTGTTCTGTTCGTAACAGAAGCAAATGAACATTGTAAAATCATGACTAGAGATATATACTAAAGCTTGAACCCGCTCACATCCGTCAGCCGACAATGAAATGGCATATTATTATCCATACCTGCACGATAACATATTATTTTTCGATGAGTGAGTCTGACACTGTAACATCGTGACATTTTTATGTCACACACTGCCTCCCAACAGAGACGTTGTTGTCGCTTCTCATCGTCACACTGGCGCGTCACATCACGTGCTGACCCGGAGCGTCACGGCCCACCCTTAAGCGTCAAGGGTTGTTCCGATCTCGTCTGCACATCTCTCTCTGCGTGCGAATCCACCACGAAACCCGGACCCGCCCCCTGAGCGATCGGCAGCTCTGGACTCGGAGACCACCTGCGAGTGTTGTGCGCTCTGTATGTGTTGTGTGACTGGTGCGCTGAGTACTGTTATAGGGCAGTGGCCCGCGGGCCGGGCGGGGCCAGGTGGACCCAGCTGACGGCCTTGGAGGGCGTTCGCGGACCGAGAGAGCCCAGCGGGCGGAGGTAGGCGGACCTTCCCCGGTGAGCAGACGGACCAGACGGACCGGGCGGAGGCGGAGACCGACCCAGCTGCCCACCAGTCCGGCGGGAGACGCGGAGTGAGGGACAGCCAGGCGGGACCGGCTGAGGTGAAGGGGCAGCAGCACTGCAGTGAGGGAAGCGCAGCTCCGGAGCAGGGCCAGAGCGGGCTGTGGCCTCAAGACTAGCCAGACCAGCAGTCGGTCAGCTCCTGCCCTGGGTGCGTGAGCTCGGGAGAGTGCCGACGCGTGCATTACGACGCAGTGACACATCGTGCTCGTGACATCCGTGAGTGAAACAACGCGAGAGTGGCAAGGTGGGGAAACATGGGGCAGAGTTAAGTGAAGCGGAGAAGAGAGAAGTGGACGGCAGGGAGTGAGCCAGGGACAGTGGACCCGTGGACCGGGCAAGAGTGGACCAGAGAGGAGGGGAACACTCGGGGGTGGACCAGAGAGGAGGGGAACACTCGGGGGTGAACCAGAGAGGAGGGGAACACTCGGGAGTGGACCAGAGAGCAGTGGATCGAATCGCAGTGGACCAACCAGAGTAACCCAGGAGCAGTGAAGAAGGGTACGTGGGTCGAAGTGAGGTGATACGGAGTGAGCTGTAGAGGGAGGAGAGACAGGCGGAAAGATGCGTGTACGGACTGCGCTGTTGGCGCTGGCCTGCGCGGCCTGGGGCGGTGCCGTGTCAGATCAGGGAACAGAACAGGCCACAGGTCACAGCGATACCAGAGAGAAGCGGCAAACGCTGCTCAACGCCGGCGCAGGTGAGAGAACTGAGCGGTGAGCGCCGGCTCTTCAAAGAACAGATTCGAAACAAAAAGCCTGGAATTGCCTGGAAACATCCTGAACCTGGAACTGCTGACCACCAATTACGACGAATCCTTATGTTGTTCGAATAATGCTAACAACGTTTGTGTGGAAAGATACATTATTCTCGATACAGACAGTCGACCAGACATGTGCATGGATCTAAAATCTGAATCCGGAATCAAATTCATGTAGAATGGTTAGATCCCAGTACACTGCATCTGCTGATATTAGATATTCGCCTGTAAACGTGACAGGGATAATGTGTAGTACGTACTTTAGATCTGATGTTCGTGAGATCTGTTGACGTTCGTGAGATCTGTTGGACCTAAAACTCGTTGTTGAAATTTATGGAGAAATGTTCTTGGATCTGGGATTCACCTCCGGGATCATTTCTTTCATGGATACAAATATTAACAGCTAACATCGGGACATTTCAAAGGTTATACACGATGCAGACGTTCCGGGCATTTATCACTAAATCATTGTATTAGCATCACGTTTTAACAACCAAAAAAAGAGCATGGGTGAACACACAAAACCATTTGTTGTTGCGTGAGATAACTTTGTCAGAATTTCAACAACAGTCGGATGAAGCTTCCCGAGGAAAAAAACCCTGCATTTTCAGTTTGATAGTGTCTACATAAATCCCACAACAAGGACGAATGAGCTTGCTGCCCCAGGTGGTACAGGAGGCCGATTCCGAGCAGACTCCAAGCCACGCGTCAGGTGGCAAACCGTCACCGTTACTTGTGACGACTTACGATGAGATTGCTGCAGACTAAAGCGTGCTTTCCAGGAGAAAATACACAGTTGTCCTTAAGTTTGGACAAAATGTGGGTAGCTCTTTCAATAATTGTTCGTGTAGTTCTGACGACAAGACCCTGTTCTCTTGGACGTAAATGTTTGAAACTGAATGCTAGTGCGACATCACTCAACTACGTGGTAGCCCTCCTTTGTATACGAATAGGTACCAAATTTTTACGCCAAAAGCTATCTCTAGTTCCTGCATAGGATTTCTATCGGTAGAAAAGGAATGCATTTCACTTAATAACTCACCACTTCTGTATAATTCTGTGTCTGTCATCTTATATTGTAATGAAGATTTTGAGCATTTAAGCATTGTTACAAACCATACTTGCAGTTTAGCTTATATCTTATTATTAAATGTTGCCGGAAGAACCTCAATTGTCATGTTAATTTCAGAACGATTCGAACGATGAACGAATTCGTCACTGTATCTAGAAGCAGTAAGCACAATCGTCTATTTAATCAGATACCAGTAAACATGTGTGTATTTACCTACACTCACTTTTATAAGAAGTGTAACTGAGGGCCTTCCGAAATAGATCCCATAAAATGTCGTACGAGTGACCTAAATCAGAGAGAGGTATTCTACTTCATCAGAACATCATTTTTTCCCACAAAACATCATGTTCAAGATCATGTTCAGATCAGTATGTTTTTTTAAAGATTGTTCTATCAATAGTAATCAACATGCAACATACCTATCTATCCTATCAGCATACACACGCCCGTTTTCACAATGTCGCTTCAGCGCATAATCTTGTTCGGGATCTTTTCTGGATATTTACTACTTTAATGCGGTGTATATGCCTAACTCTCATGACAGTTATCCCATCGTTATTGGATTATGCCGACGTACTAAGTCCACAGTGACCACTATACATGACGGCTTACCTGCGTCGTAAGTGCAAACGGAGTGGATTAGCATGCAAACTTCGATGCAGCTTACATCGAATGTTCGATGCATCCTTTAACGGATGTTTGACGACAATGCCAAGGAATTGAACGAGTCGCGTCATCCGGACATATGTGGTGATGACAGTGAGATTATCTCCCTGGCCGCATTCTAGCTAATCATAGGCAGCCTAGGCTTGGCAGGCTGCCAGCCACTTCATCAGGGACCAGAACGCTGGGGCTTAGTCGCCCGCGTCCTTAAACTCAGCAGCAGCATCATTCGGTTCGGGATCTAGGTCAGTTGGTCATTCAGAGCATTCTTTTGACCTCGCGAGCGCAGCAGCCTTTCATTAGCCGCTGAGTTGACTTCAGTAATTGTTTCTCTGCGGACCAGTAGTCGAGGTGAATGCGATTTCCTTGCTCCTTTCTTCATGAGAACCATTTCTGTAATTGACATTGAGGCGACGATGTCTATTATGTTTCGCTTTCTCTCATTGACTGTCTTTCGTAAACAACAATATCCTCGTTCTTATCAGGCCAGATTACTTTCATTTCTATCCGTTCAAGGGTAGCTCCTGTTAAAATGCGATACCTATGCATGCAGAGGAGTGCCTTCGCTTTATGTGCGATCCCTTTGTATTACATTTTCTAACAATGCCATGCCAATGGGGCCGACCGCACTGTTGACACAATCGCATCTTCGTGTTTTGTACAAAAAAAACAACACTGTAAAACACTGGCTGTTTTGCCATATGCATCGCTTAACAATTCAACAGGATATCCCCGATCAAACGCGAATCGACCGGCCGATTGAAAGGAGAGTGGTTCTTGTTCCTGCAGCTTTGTAACAGACGTTATTTCCTAGCACAATACGTGCGACCTTCCGTTATCGTGTTTTTTTTAGATGGATGGGTGCATTGTTACAGCTTTCCTTTCTACGAGTGAAGGAATAATAAAAAAACGATTTTCCATCAGTAAACATGTCTATGACAAAATACAAGTGATGCCTACCTTTACAGCGTTGATTTATGACGTTAAAATCTGCATAGCAATGAAACGGAAATGTTCCTTCATAGTAAGAACCAGTGCGAACTGCGATATGCGAAGTATTTCTGTAGGAATAAGGATCACTCGTTGAAAACTGGGTATATTCTACAAAATTGTAAAGTCATCAGGCGCTTACACTCATTTAATATATACACACACATGCAAACACTTTCCATTCTATCGATTTACTATTGCTGGATCATGTCCGGACTGCTAACCCGGCCGTCGATAGCAGAACAGGATGTAGCCGGCATACTTGTGCTGTGGTCTAAAAAACAGGATCCAAGATCCACAAGATCTCTCGGCAAAATTAATTTCCAAGATCTTGGATCCACAGGATCCCAAGACAAAATAGATTAGTGAGATCAAGATCCGCAGGATTCAATTACACAAATTGTCCCAAAGATCCTGGATCCATAAGATCCCAGCGCCGAAATTTCCGAAAAGGATCCAAGATCCACAGGATCCAGTAGTAGAGTTCTTGGAAAAGATCCAGGATCTGCTGGTTCTCTTGAAAAAGTTTTGAGATTCACGATCCTCAAGATCCTTCGCAAAGAAAATGTGGGATTGAGCCAGATGTCAAAATATTAATAACATACAGAACACCTGCTCAGAATAAAATGTCCATGACAAATCCATGATTGAAAAGTAATCTGTCTGAGATATTCCTCCTTTGGATCTAATTGTTTACACCAACTGTGATGTGTGGTGTAGATAAGGAAATAATGAGTGTTTGCAGACTGAAATCTCATAGTTGTGATCGTAGTTAATTGTGGTGGACTGAATTTGCTGTGCATTTAATTCCACCCTTTGTAAAAGGTCACCATTTGTGACCTTTGATTAATTCTGGTGACATCAAAAATGACCTGAGCGAAAAAATGGCCGAAATAGTTTCAAAATAATTTTTGTCTAGCCTTTGAACGCCGTTTTCCGCACGGCACACCCGGCACGAGGCGGGTGGCGCCGAGCACCGGCACGGCGCGGGTTAATAACAGCCAGCATCGTCTGCCCACGGTTTCTGCATAATGTTGTGTCGTCACTGACCACTGGCGGTCCCGAGGGAAATAAACCACATCTTATACACCTCCGCACCCTCACCCACGAACCCTGTCGGCACTGGTGCACGACACACCACCTGACCGCTCGCCCAGTGACAGACAGGCTTCACACTCCACCACCACCACCGGCTCTGCCCAGTGATAGACAGGCTTCATACCCCACTGTCACCGGCTCTGCCCAGTGATAGACAGGCTTCATACCCCACTGTCACCGGCTCTGCCCAGTGATAGACAGGCTTCATACCCCACTGTCACCGGCTCTGCCCAGTGATAGACAGGCTTCATA
>JARFNZ010178116.1:0-16200 GCA_031763405.1 Balanus nubilus
CCAATGGTATGTCAAGGCTGAAGACAGAGCAATTCCAAAGTTAGGAATTTTACCCTACCTAGCAGGATCACCACTAAGGATTCAAATAAAAAATATAGGTACTAAGCATAAACCATCTTACAGATAATTTGCACAGCATCAACATGTACCCTTAAAATATAACAAAGCCCAAGTAATATTTTTTTCAGTTGGACTTAGAGAAATGGATGACCTGCCCTGTCAAAAAAAGCCCGCCCTGTCACCATGAATGTTGTTCCTGAAACCATGTCCATTTTGTTGTTTTGATTTATCAATGTACATGACTGATAGTAGTTAAATGCTGAATAATAATTAGAAATGATCCATGATCATCAATCATTAATTGTGCACCTTTATTTTAGGATGCTAACACCAATGGATATTGACGCCGTTAACGGCGTGTCAGCGCTGACACACCTTCCAAACAGCAGGTAAGTGAACATAGGTTCTCTACCTGACAAGCCTGAAGCCACCTCCTCACTTTCTTACGTTTTGGTTTTCTGATGACATGGACATGATTTGATGATCCTGCATGTATGTATAATGTATATCCAGCAACAGTTAGCTGTGAATTGATTTTTGATCTTCTGTGATCAAAAGGTAAATGAAAAAATGGTTATTTTGTATATGATTTCATTTATTATGAAGGCCACTTAATTGTTTTCTTTTTA
Organism: Balanus nubilus; assembly: GCA_031763405.1. Classification (NCBI taxonomy): domain Eukaryota; kingdom Metazoa; phylum Arthropoda; class Thecostraca; order Balanomorpha; family Balanidae; genus Balanus; species Balanus nubilus. The sequence goes on from JARFNZ010178116.1 coordinate 690, forward strand.
TAATTATTATTGTAAGTTGAAAGTGATGAAGACTTTTATAACAATAATCATGTGTTAAATTTTGTAGATCCTTTACTTGTTGCATAACATTGTCATTTTTACTTCATATAACCATCATATAGTGAGACATAGCCACATACAACGGGTCGCCTTTCACGCCACACATACCATTTTTGTGTAGCACCCCTTGCACTATGTTCCCTTGACATTGGTAAAAACTTGTTACAACGATAGCGATTTCATAGTTAGGTATTACAAACGTACGCTAGGCGTTTTTTTAGGTAACGACACCGATCTCGCCACTCGGCGATCACCCGAGTGGTGGCAGTCTTGAGCTCGGTTATGGTTTGTGGCCAGTTTATGCGCGAATTCGACTTTACGTATCTCCGAAGGAAAAATCACCGGGGTCTACCGAGTGGGGCGAACACTTCACCGCTAGCTTGGGGCTGATCAGTCGGTGCCTGAAGTGTCGGCAGGGCCACTCCAGCGAGGCGCTGGAGCAGTGTGGTGAGGCTCCGTCTTGTTGGAACCGCTGGTCTGAATCAGATCGGTAACACTGCTGGTCTTTCTTCGGCAACTTTGCAGTTCCTGTCGAGTTTCGGTGGAAACTGCAAGTGCCCTCAATCACGTGCAAATGCTTATTTGTTGCAAATTGAGACGAATCATGCGAGACGTATACGGACGCACGCCTCCATGGCGTTAAAATGACTAAATTTTACACATTTTTTCAAAGTGCCGCCACAGACAGTAAAGTGAACCGATTTGATTGAAAATTTCAGCACACACTTCTTCAAGACTTGGTATGAAGTTGTGCAAAAATGAGAAGATTTCAATAAAAACTAGATTTTATTTGATATTTCATGGGTAAACTTTTTTCCGGGCACCCGTAAGCTATAGATGGCTGGATGGATGGACGGACGGACGGAGGACGGGCACGCTCAGATAGACGCGCTTGTGACTGCATTGTTGGTTTAACACTACCCTATGAAGTATGGATTACCATGGGTGAAACTTTTGAAATACCATTGGGGTCCCGAGCCTCCGTGGGGGCCTCCATTTTTAGAGGCCTCCGACCCACTTAAGGGCCTCCAGCAGTTTTTTTTTATATATCTGTGTGTGTGCCGAAGCACCCATAATCCTAAATTGAGTAGGTACCCACAATGCTAGCCGAGCTCCCGTACTTGATACTTTTTGCCAAGTGAGCGCTCAGCGCCCTTCTGACGACTCAACGCCCTGGTAACCGCTCAGCGCCCTTCTGAACGCTCAGCGACCTCCCGACCGCCCAGCGCCCTCTCGACCGCCCAGCGCCCTCCTGACCGCCCAACGCTCCTCTGACTGCCCCAACACCCTTCTGACTATTCAGTGTCCTTCTGACCGCCTAGCGCCGTACTGATCGCTCAGCGCCCTCCTGACCGCTCAGCGCCCTCTCGGCCGTCTAGCGCCCTCCTGATCGCCCAACGCTCTTCTAACCAGCAAACGCCCTTCTGACTACTGAGCGTCCTTCTTGCTGCCCAGCGCCCTTCTGACGACTCAACTTCCTCTTAACCCATCAGCGCCCTCCTGACCACCAAGTGCCTTCCCGAACGTCCGGGTTTCCTGACGGACCAGCGCCCTTTTGACCGTCTGGCACCCTCCCCCCGACGTTCTTCTGACCGTTCAGCGCCCTCTTAAAGCTGCCAGGCACCTTCCTTGCTATTCGTCGCCATCAAGGCCGTCCGTCCGTCGCCCCCCCCCCCCCCAACACACTATCGCCTAACGTCCTCTTAAATGCTCGGCGGACGGCGACTTCCTCGCTGCCAGTCAATTCTATCTGTCACAATGCCTCTATAGTCTATATGTATTATTCCTAAACGATCCTCCAAAGGGAAGTAATAATTGCAATTATAAAAGGATTTATGCCAGGATAAAGATGGGCGGGATAAAAGGATGATGATAGGCCTTCTCTTCTCACGGAAGGGCCTTCTTTTAGCACAGAGGGTCTTCTCTTCGCACGAGAGGGCTTCCTCCTTGCACAGGTCACAGGATGACCTTTCAGTACAGAGGGCCTTTCATAAGGGAGGGTCTCGTTTTCATAGAAAGGGACCTCCTCACAGAGGACATCTTCTCCGTACAAAGGTTCTTACCTATGCCCAGTGGAGCCTACTCATCACAAAAGGGTCTCCCGTCCGCACTAGAGGGCTTTCCCCCGCGCAAATAGCCTCCTCTTCGCATGGAGAGACGTTCTTTCTGTGCAGACGAGCGTTCTGTGAGTCTGAGAAGTTTGGACTCCTCAGCACATATAGGGACCCCTCCCCGCACCGAAGGGCCTCTCCTATGCATACAGGGTCTCGTATTCGCACGAGAAGACCTTCTTTCAGCACAGACACCCTTCGCTTTGCACGATAGGGACGCCTTCCAGCACATAGAACACCTTCACACGGTAGGTCCTTCTTTCAATACTGATGGTTTACTTTCCTCTTAGAGGGGAATCCTCTCTGCACATAATGACTTCATCTTTGCGCTCCTCCCTGCTTCCTCTGCGCACGGGAGGACATCCTCTTCATACGGTAGGACCTCCTTTCAATAAAGAGACGGCCGTAGAGACGGCCTCCTCTCCGCACAAAAAGGCCTCTTCACTCTCTGCGCAGAGTGCTTCCTCTTCGCAGGGGAGGACTCCTTTCAGCACTCCTTTCAGCTCTTCTCTGCTCTTCACACAGAGAGCCCCTTCTTCATACAGGTGAATCTCCTCTTCGCACAGAAGGGAGATCCTTCAGCAGAGATAAGAGATGATCCATTTGCAGAGATGATACCCTTCTGCAGAGGGGTCTTATCTCTGCACAGGATGTATTGCTGCTTTCTTTCTTGCTGCACAGGGTCTCCTCTCCGCAGAGTGTTCTTTCTGCACGAGGCCTCATTTTCACGCTTATGGCCCCCCATTCTCCGCACAGACGGCCTCAGAGGGATCTCCTCCTCTTTCAGCAGAGGGCCTTTGCTTCGTACGGGAGAACCTCCTTACAGCATAGAGGACCTCCTCTTCATACAGATGAATCTCCTCTCCGCATAGAGGGATCTCCTCCCCGCGCAGTCTACTTCCTATACATGAAGGCCTCTGCTCGGCGCAGAGAGGACTCCTCCCCACACAGAGCGGCCTCCTCACTGCACATGACCTTCCCCGTTCAGAGGGGCCACCTCCCGCACAGGGGAGCCTCCTCCCCGTTCAGAGGGGCCTCCTTGCTGCACAGAGGTCATCCTCCCCGCACAGAGGAGCCTCCTTACTGCACAGGGCCTACTCCCCGTTCAGAGGAGCCTCCTTACTGCACAGAGAGACTCCTCCCCGCACAGAGGAGCCTCCTCCCCGTTCAGAAGAGCCTCCTTACTGCACAGGGGGTCAACACCCCGCACAGAGGAGCCTCCTTACTGCACAGAGGGCCTCCTCCCCGCACAGAGATCCTCCTACCCGTTTAGAGGGCTTCCTTGCTGCACAGAGGGCTTCCTCCCCGCACACAGGAGCCTCCTTCCCATTCAAAGGGGCCTCTTTACTGCACACAGGGTTCCTCCCCGCACAGAGGAGCCTCCTCCCGTTCAGAGTTGCCTCCTTACTGCACAGAGGGCCTCCTCCCCAATAGAGGAGCCTCCTCCCCGTTCAGAGGGTCCTCCTTACTGCACAGAGGGCCTCCTCCACGCACGGAGGGCCTCCTCCCCGCACAGAGGAGCCTCCTTTCCGCACGGAGGGGCCTCCTCCCCATTCAAAGGGGCCTCCTTACTGCACAGAGGGGCCTCCTTCCGTTCAGAGTGGCCTCCTTACTGCACAAAGGGCCTCCTCCCCGCACAAAGGGCCTCCTCCCCACACAGAGGGCCTCCTCGCCGCACAGAGGGGCCTCCTGTCCGTTCAGAGGGGCCTCCTTACTGCAGAGGGCCTCCTCCCCGCATAAAGGACCTCCTCCCCGCACAGAGGACCTACTCCCCGCACAGAGGGCCTCCTCTCCGCACAGAGGAGCCTCCTCCCCGCACAGAGGGCCTCCTCCCCGCACAGAGGGCCTCCTTCCCGCACAGAGGAGCCTGCTCCCCGCACAGAGGACCTCCTCTCCGCACAGAAGGCCTCCTCCCCGCGACAGAGTAGCCTCCTCCACGCACAGAGGGGCCTCCTCCCCGTTCAGAGGGGCATCCTTACTGCACAGAAGGCCTCCTCCCCGCACTAGGAACCCCTCTGGCCTGTGTACAGAGGGGCCTCCTCACCACACACTCACCACCTCCTCTATTCACACGGGAGGACCTCCTTTCAATACAAAGGGGCTACCTCTCGGCTCAAAGGGCCTCCTCTTCATACAGGAGGAGTTCCTAGCAATGCATGCGGGGCCTCTTCTCGACATAGTGTCTCATCTCTGCACGATTGTTTTTGTATGCTCTGACCTTGAGTAGGGCCTCCAACATTGAGGTCCTAAAATGACTCTTGAGGTCCCATTATTTCGCCTTGGGGTCCCATGTGGGACCTCAAAAGTATACAAAGTTTCACCCATGTGAATTACATCTCAGTATTACCAACTGCTTCAAATATGATGATTCACTTTTCGATTACCTAAACATTGTCCCGTTGCCTTATAGGTGGCCCATATGGATGCCCCTGCTGAAGTTCCGTAAAGAAGATCTCCTGAAGATTCACGCAAAGAAAGGTGAGAATATCCATGAATGCAGTGACTCATGATCACTAAATATCTGTCCTTGCATGTGTTGTCACCACGTTTACTGTTACGTCGCTATTCTTTAGGAGTGTGTGCTTCTTTTGGGTAACAATGGACTATGGTGTACGGACTTTTCTCCCCCAGCATGGTGTAATTCATGGGTATTACACATAAGTTATGTTTATGTTCATGTAGTTCAAGTTATGTGGCATGTTCGGCTTACGCACCTTCTGTCTTACCTTTACCACGAGTAACTATAGACACTTCTCCAGCACGAGCTTATCCCTATCACAGTGGTTCACCAACCGACTACTCACGCCTAGCCCTAAAACTGTGCAGATTATATAGCTAATATTGTTTTATTTGTCAGAAAATATCCAGGGCGTTTTTTTAATTTATTTCCGAAACATTTCGATGTACACTTTTATCTAATTATATTCATTTTCCTAAGTTCAGTTTTATCATTGTCTTCCGTGTGCTTTTGAATACTGCTGTATATATGTATATGCTTCATGCTTCATGCTTGTACTATTATTTTATTTACAAATGTACTTTATGTACTTGTTCGAATGTGGCATCCCACATGCGCAGAAACTAACGTTCTGGTGCGGCGCCTGTAACCTTATATCACCATCTGTTCTATGTTGCATGTTGCATGTGAGATTTTGGCAGTGGCTCAAGATGTTCCAATATCCCTCCTGAATGATCCCACCTTAATCCCACTGCCCTCGTTCCAGTTTCTTCCCAGGATCCCACCTGCCAGGAAGTCGCAAAAGTGAGTGAGCCGAATTACAATAGGACTTCCAAGCTTGTTCGTATTTGTGTTTTTTCTCGTGTGTTTTTGCATTTTCCTCTCATATATTTCCGTTTAAAGTCACGCCTCCCAGTGGATATTGTAGGTATCTTACCACATTATATTACCACATACCCGCATTGAGAAAAGTTGGCGAGTATGAATAAGCCACGGAATGTTTTTTTGTTGTAAAAAAACTTCTTGTGGTAATGATGACCTAGTACTATTATGAAATTCGGTAAATTTTGAAATACTGAAATAGATGACAATAATACGTCACACCCATATGTATGACGTAATAATCTGTCTGATGGTGAACGCATGACTTCACCCCGAGATGTTGGGCGCCGATGACCATGCAGCCCGGGCGCCTTAAAACCTCTATAGTCTTATCATCATCACCGCCGGCTGAACTACTGAACCTTTTGTGACTTAAACTGCAATTAATAGTTGATTTGATGTTGCTATTGGTTTACAATATTTTTCTGGCAACGGACAGATTCAGAGGCATTGGTACAGACAATCTGCCTGTAAATCGTTGAGTTAGTTTTCGGATAGGCCTTGTGTCATGAGGTTCATATATCCAAGCTACGAATCCGCTATATCAGTTCAAAATATCATGTCAAAGGTCAGGTGGAGATGTCCCATTAAACCATGAGTGCTTGATTACGAATAAATTTAGGGAACTGTGCCGAGTGAAATTTATGTCTCCGACCAACGCTGATTGTCAATGATTTCTGACCAATTTATCTAACATATCAAACAAAGCATGCATGTCACGTGTACATCATACAGTTTTCGGTATTGTGCAATTTTGCTGTTTCTGTATAAAATGTCTATGATGTTTCTGAGTCTGCAGTACTCTTAAAATGTATTGGTCGCCGTTGACCACGCATTCCGGGCGCCCTATAACCCAAATCATCATCATCTTACAATTTAAAGTTATGGTGAATATATCGATAAGAACTGGAGACCGATAAACCAAAAATCGATTTAATCAGTCGCTGAAATTTATTTATTCATTGACGGAGTTGCGAAAAATGAATTAATTCGATCACCAATTGCCTCACAACAGCCGCAAGTTGAATACATTAAGTCAGTGTGGTGTTAGCATTGAATCGATGCATTTGTTTTGGTTTAATCCGAGTTTATTGGAATATAAGTCTGGCTCAACTAACCTAACCTGTTTGACCAGCCACGTACTGTGTGCCTTCCTTTTATCACCATATGTATCCGTCATGATTGTTTGTCTCCAACAGGAACTATCCAGATTTCTTCGCGAACCCATTCGCATCACAACCCTGCGAGACGAAGGCGGCAAGGCTCCCGATGAATGCAGCACCAGTTCCACGCGTAGCATTGCAGTGTAAGCACATTTTATTTACACGCGCTCAGTCGGGTCTTACTTTTGATCATGGTAGAAGTGGCTTATATTGGGTCTGTTTCAATGACACTTCCTACCGCCTCCTACCTCCTCGTAGATTACCTCGCTGCTCCAATTGTCACTTACTTGTTCCAACTCGCTCCAAGGCGCCCGAAATCTCCTCTAACCTCCACCAACCTCCCAAACCGGACGTGGGTCAGACGAGCTGAGATTGGAGAAGCATTCTTATGCACCGCCTTTGTGAATACAAACAACGCGGTTGCGTTTAGTTACCTGCCTGTGCCTTTCCTATTGGTGCTGCGCATTAACAGCTTTCAAGATTGTTAGACGGAGGCCGGCTGCAAGTTTGACCTCGAGAAACGTCTGGGAGCAAACAGCTGATACCTCATTTCCCGATCTCAGTGTGTTCCGTTGGTGACTTTCAGCCAACCCGGTCAAATCGGTTCCAACCTCCCCTGAACTCCTCATGGGAGGTTCAATTGGAACAGGCACATTGGTGATGTTGAAATGAGTTAGGCAAAGCTATTGCGCTTAATGTGCCTTATTTACAACAATCAGTCGAGTTGCGCTTTGTTAGAGTGTGGTAGATTTTTTGTTTATTGTTGAGTCAAATATATTTGAATTATGTTTTGCTGCATGTACCGTTATTTTTGTGTTGTGCAATGCCCAACGATACTGAAAACATATGTTCTTTTCGCAGTGTGGCACCGATGCCGCGTCCGAGTCCTGCCGGGATCACCACCGTAAACGACGCATCCTCAGGTAATTAAATGTTGATATACACTATGAGGTTAAAGACAATTGACACATTATCTATGGAGTCTAACTGGGATATAATTTCATGGTAATGACGCGGTCGTTATTGTCGACATATCCGCAGGTTTGTATTTCCCCACAGTAAGAAGACTTGACTTCCTTGCTCATTCTCATGGAAATATCCACCATATATTACAACTCCTTTGTTGTTATTTTCAGATGAATCCGACGGTGACACGACCATCGAAGCTGATCCAAACGATCATGACTTCGTCGTAGAAGACGACTCATCCACCACGACGACCGCCTCTGGTGATACATCTGCCTCCAGTTCGGACCCGGCCGAGGCGCCTCCCGGTCCGGATCCCGGCCCGGTCGAGGTGCCTCCCGGTCCGGATCCCGGCTCGGACGACGAGGCTCCTGCCGGTCCGGTCGAGGTGCCTCCCGGTCCGGATCCCGGCTCGGACGACGAGGCTCCTGCCGGTCCGGATCCCGGCTCGGTCGAGGTGCCTCCCGGTCCGGATCCCGGCTCGGACGACGAGGCTCCTGCCGGTCCAGATCCCGGTCCGGTCGAGGTGCCTCCCGGTCCGGATCCCGGCTCGGACGACGAGGCTCCTGCCGGTCCGGATCCCGGCCCGGTCGAGGTGCCGCTCGGTCCGGATCCCAGCTTGGACAACGAGGTAATTGCTAATGGCGTCAACGAGGTGCCTTCTGATTCCGACTCGAATGCGGTGCCTCCATCTGTGGTCTCTGAGGAAATTGACCTATTGCCAGGACTGGTGCCCGAGCCGGCTGTAACGACTGCGCACAATTCGAGAACGCGTGTGTGGGACCGTCGCAATATCTGTTTGTTTTGTGAAGCTCCAAAGACAAAGCTTGCCCGTCATATGCAGCACGCCCACAGCGACGAACCAGAAGTTCTGATGGCTATGTCGAAGCCGAAACGCTCTAAAGAGAGGTTAAAGATGTTTGACGACTTGAAGAAGAAAGGAAACTACTCGCACAACATGCAGGTACTTACTGGTAGGAAAGATGGGGTACTGCTCCCTTGGCGTAGGGTGCAAACGGGGAAGAGGAAAGCGGTCGACGACTACCTGATATGTGAAGGCTGCAAGGGATGCTTTTTCAGGAAAACGCTCTGGCGTCACAAGCGTTCGTGCACCGGCCAACACACCACGGGGAGGGCACAGAGGCAAGCTCTTTCTCAATTGCCGCTGAGTGATGCTGTGAACGCCCCTTCGCCGCGCCTGCAGCGGATCTTGAGGAGCATGAACACGGGCGCAGTGGCAAGGATCTGCAAAACTGACGAGCTGATCCTGCAATTCGGAGAGAGGTTGGCAACGAAGCACAAAGACGAAGTTCATCTGAACCAATACATCAGCACAAAGATGAGGGAATTGGGAAGACTGCTGCTGTGCCTCCAGAAGTCCGATGCCTCGGGACAGCTCAGCGACTTTCTGTCTGCTAACAAATTTGACCAGATCGTTCATGCTGTGAAAGATGTGTGCGGCTTCGATGATCAGACTGGAAAGTACAAGACACCTTCGCTAGCGCTCAAGATAGGGCATAGCCTGAAGAAGTGTGCCGCGATCAGCCTCGCGCAGGCGATGGTAGAGGGTCGGGAAGAAGCGCAAGCACAGATCAAGACCTTTTTAGAGCTCCATGATCTCCAATGGTCCGACATTCTTTCACGGGGAGCTCTTACTACACTCCGGGAGGCGAAGTGGAATGAGCCAGAAATAAAGCCGTTAGCGAAGGATGTACAGAAGCTTCAAAATTGTCTCGATGAAGAAACGGTTAAGAGGAAAGAGGCATTTGAAGCGAAAGCGAGTCCGCAGACGTACAAAGCGTTCGCGGAAGTTTTGCTGGTACGTCTTATGCTGTTTAATCGGCGCCGCCAAGGCGAAGTCAGCCGAATGAGTATGCAAGACTTGCAAAAGGGCATTGAAAGCTCGGAAGTAACAAACATGGACTCGGACGTGCCTCTCACAACTTTCGAGCTGCACCTAGCGAAAGTTATGACCAGGATTCTCGTTAGAGGCAAGAGAGGTAGAGGCGTTCCAGTTCTTCTCACTGAAGAAATGAAATCCAGTCTACAGCTTCTGATCTCTAAGAGGCAAGAGGCGGAGATCGTTAACCCATGCACTCATGTGTTTGTTAACACGATGTCAGGGGATCAACGACCTCTACGTGGCAGCGATTGTCTCCACAGGTTTGTCTCGATTTGCGGACTAGATGAGGGTCAAGCCATGACGTCCACTTCGCTGCGAAAGCAGATCGCGACCCTTTCTCAGTTTCTGAATCTGAGGGATCACGAACTCGACCAGCTTGCTGGATTCCTTGGCCACGACATCAATGTCCATCGTAACTTTTATAGGCTGCCAACATCTGTAGCCCAAGTGGCTAAGATCGGCAAGCTTTTGCTTGCGACTGAAAAGGGTTCCTTGAAGACCTATGCAGGAAAAACCCTTGACGAAGTGCAGTGGGCAGAGACGGAACCAAATGAGGCAGAGGCAGAACCAAAGGAGACCACTGCAGATGCTCCTGCCATCGTGGCATGCGAGCCCGCTGCCAAACGGCGCGCTGTTGACGCAGAAGCGATCACTGAAGCGAAGCGAAAGCGACCGCGCGAGAGCGAGAGCGAAAGCAGCGAGAGCGAGAAAGAGAGCAAGCGAGAGCGACAGAGGAAAAGGGTCCCGTGGAGTCCTGCAGAGAAAGCAGCAGTTCACCTACAGCTCGGCAGTTACTTTGAGAGGTCCTCCCTTCCCGGCAAAACCGACTGCACCAGAGCGATCGCTGCAGAACCGGCGTTGTCAAGGAGGTCCTGGTACGCTGTGAAGTACTTCGTATACAATGCCAAGAAGACCTCAGCCCGTAAGCTGTCACAGTGAATAATAAGTGCTTGTATTTTTCACAACGTTGTCTTTTGTTTGCACATTTCGAAAGTGCTACAGCAGAGATATCACTGTTCTTAACACGCTGTTTCATGATACGCACCTAAATGGCGACCTAAATGGCGACCTTAATGGATGGCATGTATTGTATAACAGTAATCACGTTTTCAATAAATGTCCGGTGTGCAAGCTTCTTTGTTTTAACCTCCTTAAATGGAAACCAGCCTCATCATTTACTTTCTTAATCGCGTTGTGTCGTAAATCGCTACCAAGACCATCTAGCATACGGCTAATTCGTTCCTTACAATTCAAAACTTGAGCTACACAACGATAGATGCTCAGGATTTTGGGTCAATGCGATCAACATTGCGGGTGTCGAACGTTTTAACTAAAGTGGAGCACTCGGTTTCTGTTGTCAAGACTGTCACAAGACCACTTCCGCACACCGAGAGGCATTTCCCCTTAGGATAGTGATTCGTGTCGTTAGACGCTGGTTCCGGGGCTACATGTTACTTCCGCGGAAGCCCGTTCCAGAACCATACTCTGACGTCCACCCCACCGCTCTACCCTAACTATCATGTCAGGGGGTTTGCCCATAAATGCCTAATTCGATAAGAGTATTCGATAATATATTTGGAGCTGACGGTGGAGACTAGGAAGCCACGCTTCTTGTACTTCCATTAAATCACGTTTAAAGAAATACGTTTATGGAAAATAACGTTATAGTTCTTTATTGAACAAATTATCACGGTATCCGACCAGCCTCGCGTGGACATTTGCCGCTGAAGTCGCCATAGTCAATTAAAATGTAGCGCACATAGTTGTTGAGCAGTTCATATAAACATGCACTTACATCCAACATTCACGCATAAGTACCACACTTAACCCGCGCCGTGCCGGGGAGGGGGGCGTTTTTACGCCCCCCCCTAAGGTTTGTTGCCTATAACTGGAAAACGAACAGACCTAGAGCGCTGAAATTTGGGGTACCTCTCCGGTGATCATTTCTACACCTGATGTAAAAAAATGGATTCGTGGCATCTCAGGTCAGGTCACCAGGTCACGTCAAGTGACCTGACCTCAGAAAACGTTTACAGCCGTGCCACAGCCAGAGTCTTTGTCCGATTGATTTGAAACTTTCAGGATTTCATAAGGCTATCATTACATACAAGTTTTTCATCTCGGATTTTGGATGTCGATGACCTTAGGTCAGGTCATTTTTGTGACCCGCCCATAGTAAGTCAATGGTATAAATTTCAAGTACCTCTTATTTGAATAGGATAAGCTTTATTCGCTCATATTTGTGTCATCTAAAGCTATAGTCGAAGATCCTTGCGGGAATTTTTACCTGTGGCCACGGTAAGGGTCATTTGAGGTCACGTGACGTCACTGAGGGTCACCATTCGTTTTTGGCTTATAACTTTTGATTGGTTTGATCTATAGACGTAAAAATGGTTTCATTACGTTTGTCGGGGCTGGACCAATCGACTGATATGCATCATGACCTTTCCAACTCAGGTCATGACCTTGACCTGAGGTCAACTTTGAGATTTGACCTTTCAAGGTCATCAAGTATATGTTTCGATGCGGCCTGAAACGAAAAAGACGATGGTGGCAAAATTAATTATATAGCATTGATAGCTGTTCCGCCATTAGCGAAAACCCATATCCGTTAAAAACGGCTATTTTGACCTTTTATGACCTCTGGAGGCTAAACCGTTGACCTTAGCTCAAATCTGACGACATGCTGGCGAAAGCCCTTCCAAAGAGCTTTCGATTTCTTTTTTTCGGCGCCGTCCTAGCTCCTATAGTTCACGAGCTAAGACTCAATTTCTGGGAAAATGTCGAAATTGAGAAAATTTGACCTTTCATGTCCTCTGGTGACCTCCTTTTTGACATGAGGAAAAAATTGCCGATATAGATTCGTAATTATTTTTTACGAGCTTTCGAACGCCGTTTGCTGATTGTCGCTACGTGGCCCACAAGCTGAGTTAGACGGGGGGGGGCGTAAAAACGCCCCCCCGGCACGCGACGTTCGGCGCCGAGCACCGGCACGGCGCGGATTAAGTTGTTGCCGCCGCAGTCGCTGCTCCTGCTACTGTTGCTGCTGAAGTTTGCTGCATTTTTGCGACGAGGACGACGAAGGCAGTGATGGTACACGATCTTGTCAAAATATCAAAGTAAAAATGACAGTGACAAATGAAAACAAACTGTTGTCAACGTTTACTGCAACCAATTATGCATAAATGTGGCTTCATCTGAGTTCACTGAAAGGGAACGTAAGCAGCATGGCATACAAGGGGACATTGTTCGTGAGACACTGCGGTCCCGCCCCATCCGACCACGATAGAGTCCAGTTCCGCTCTTCCACGTCGTAACGTACGCTGAAGTCCGAGGTTTCTGGTTCAGAGACGCTCGACTCCAGGCCTCACAGACACGCTTTTCGGACGGGTCCAGCGCAGTCACTCCCCAAGCACCGCGATATGGTCACGCCGTGGACCATATCGACGACAAGCGGCCGCAACTTCAGTCGTACTTTATCCCGCCCCGTGACAGGGGATGGGTGTATAACTGTATAAACACCCCCTCCAAGTTGTTTTCAGAGATCGCGCAAAAACGACAACGCTGCGCGCCGCGTTTTTGCACAGCTGTTAGTACATCATTTACACGCCTTCTGTGAAAATGTTTGACCCATATGGGAAGCGGCTAACGCTAACAAAATCCCTACGGAAACGGTATACGACTATATGGTACGACGACGGTATGCTCTCTGTGCCGGAGCATGGAACCTCGCCCCTACCTTCAGGTCAGCCCCTCCCGTCAGTCATGGAGCTACGCTCTCTGTGCCGGAGAATGGAGCCTCACCCCTACCGTCAGGTCACCCCTCCCATCAGTCATGGAGCTACGCTCTATGTGCCGGAGAATGGAGCCTCGCTCCTACCGTGAGGTCACCCCCTCCCATCAGTTATGGAACTACGCTCTCTGCCGGAGCATGGACCCTCGCCCCTACCGTCAGGTCACCCCCTAACGTGAGTCATGGAGCTACGCTCTCTTTGCCGGAGCATGGAGCCTCGCCCCTACCGTCAGGTCACGCCTCCCGTCAGTCATGGAGCTACGCTCTCCGTGTCGCCCTTACCGTCAGGTCACCCCCTAACGTGAGTCATGGAGCTACGCTCTCTGTGCTGGAGCATGGACCCTTGCCCCCTACCTTCAGGTCACCCCTCCCATCAATCTCTTAGACCACCTCGACACCCATATCCAAGCTTGCTCCTAGATAACTAGGGATGCTCCTTTCCGGGATGCCTCCCAGACAACCAGAAGCCTCATCGTCACTACGGCTTTGCTCGGACCAATCAAGGCGCCCCTATTCAGAATACCTGACTTATCACCCTGAACAAATCGTCTCAGATGATCTGAGTGCCCCTATCCAATCCTTCTCCTAGAATCCAAATAATCAGGATGCCCTTCCGGATTATCTCCCGAATACCAGGGGCGCCCCTATACAGGGTGCTTGACACCCGATCACCAAGAGCGCCCCTGGCCACCGCGACTCTTTTCGCACCAACCAAGGCACCCTTATCCATTGGACCTTACTGAAAACCAGGGGCGCCCTTGACCAGTTCATTTATTTGGCCTCAGGCCACCCACCACTCCAAACCCTCTGCCAAACACCAGGAGCGCCCCTCATGAAAATGTGGGATACTTGCAAGTGATGACTAGGGCGTCCCTGACCGGGTCACCTGCTGTTTAGGCCTCTGTGGCACCCTGACCATCTTTGACTATCTTTGACTTCGAAAAGCATCTTTGACAACCGGAAGCGCCCCTTTTAAGGCGCCTCCCAGGCCACCTGCGCCCTAAGCTATCACGCCTCAGACCAGCAGGAGCGCCCTTGTAGTCCAATAGGGGCGCCCCTCTCCGAATCACCTCTGAGAGCACCAGGGGCGCTCCTTGCCAAGCTGTCTCTTCTCCCAAACCTTCACGCCGCCTTTGCCGAAATGCAAGGCGTCCCTCGTCGGACTTTGTATAGGGGTGGGGCGGAACTGTCTCTTCTTCTGCCGTCCCTGCCTAGCGTCGTTGCCTGGAATGTTAAATGCTGGTGCATGTAGTAAATTTGGCGAAACTGGTTTTATTGTAGCACCGCCAAAAACGAACCCAGTCCATCATGCGATTGTATTTAGCCAAGAATATTCGGTAGTAATTTTGACACTCGTGTGAATTTCTCAATAATACAATACACCCCCCCCCCCCTCCCCACACACACACACCCGATACAATCATTTGTATAAAAACTCGACAATATGAAGTCAGTAAAATGATAAGACGTTAAAAAATTGAAAAGTTAAAGTTAAAACACTACACAAAGAAGCGAAAACCACAAAAATGAATAATCAAAAACTCATCAGAATCTCCGGGGAACCTCGCCTTTATGCCCACGCACAAAAGAATAGGCATGAGATACGTCACTGGATGGCCAAGTATTTGATCCTCGGCTGCACTTAACAGTGTTGTGATGATATCGGCATTAAACACATTCCGAGTGTCTCTGAGTTTCATGTTCAGGTACACAGTAAAAAAATCCAAGGTCTCGGTTTTATTTTCCATGTACGCAGCAAACACATTCTGATGGTCTCGGAGTTCACGTTTCGCGCACGCAATTAAACACATTCGGAGTGTCTCGGATTTCACCATGCACGTGTGAAGATAACACAACGTCCTCTGATGTCACCTACCTGTGTAGTTAACACAATGTCCTCTGATGTCACCTATGTCCTCGGTATTATTCCACTTCATCAAATCTACTGTATGAATCCGAGAAACAGAATTAAGTCATAAAACGAAGCATTCGTCCCCAGCCATCGTCCCTGGTAAGTGCTAACATCGTACCTCGTCCGCAACGGGTGGTCCTCGGTAAGCGTAAAATGTCATGTGGTCCCGGTTGTGATGGAAGGCAGGTATAGGTGTGTGTGTGTGTGTGTGTGTGTGTGTGTGTGTGTGTGTGTGTGTGTGTGTGTGTGTGTGTGTGTGTGTG
>JARFNZ010178338.1:3557-16198 GCA_031763405.1 Balanus nubilus
CGCCGCCCGGGGCGAGACGACGGCCACGGAAGAGACGAAGACCAGTGGAAAAAGATTGAAGAGGGAAATTGGTTTCGATTAGAATGCACAGTGAGAAAGTTGTCACCTAAAAACCATAAAGTTGCATACATTTTGAAGCATGCCACGAAACGATAGCAGGATACTTCAGACCTGTGCATACCGAAGGCGTTCTGGAAGGCAAAACACTCGGAGGGAAGCTTTCGACAGGCGTGCTGCTCTTCGTAGCATAAGTTCCAAAGATGGCGCAGTTTCATAGCGGGTTTTGGTCGACGTCTCCAGGAGCCACATATGAGCGGCAGCCGTGACGGATGTGATTGTGAACGTGTGAATGGCTGGCGGCCCGGGGGCACCGGTCACCAGGGAGGACTGCTACCACGTAACTCCCACGACGTATAAACACGAGCCGCCGCTGAACCAGCAACAACATGGACCACCCACCGCCGCTGCATACTCATAGCAGCGAAGCACAGAGTATACAGGTGGCAGACGACAAGTATGGTGGCAGACTGATGACAGGCACGTTCAACTTCACTTTCTTGAAACTACAAATAGCTAAGGCTTCATTTCCAGTAAGCGTCGTTGAAGGGTGGGCAATTATAATGGCTTGGCGGTAGTGGTTTGTGGTTTTAGGGCGCCCGATCTCCTCGGCTATCGGTACTCATCAGAATGAATTCGGTATTAGGAGGAAAATTGCCAGCACACAATCCGCAGCTTTCTGATCCTATCGAAGCTTCATCCGACACCTTTTGTTCACTTCAAACTTAGTTAAAAAATTGCATGCCGAAAGCATTCGGTAAGCGTCTTACGCAATATCCTTGTTGAAAAGTAGCGGATCACCAGTAATGGCAAAACTCAGAAGCGTGTTGATCTGGATTCCAATCACGTGAACAAATATAAGGAAGTTCCTTAAATCTCTTTAATTGACATTTACCATCATTATGCCACTAATACCAAGGGATTAACACGTCTTAGAAGGACGTAAATCCCACAGCCTGATCTGCTGTCTGATATAAATAGCGAGAAAAAAAGTGTGCTTAAATGTAGCGTGGGAACAAACGATATCTTGCCATTCTGTCTTCCAGCCCAACATGTCCATTGACACGCGATGTTAACTACGAAGTTTCAATATTTGTATACATTTCAGCTGAAACGTACTCAACCTGATTACCCAAGCTAAACTCGGTGGTATGACATCAGATGACCATTAATGGAGAGAGGATCAAATTAGGATTACGCTCCACGTGATAGGATTAGGAGAAAAAGAAACGACCTCTCCCACGAAAGGTAGTAACCGAAAAGCAGTTTTCTGACAATTGGGCCCACCCTCGATTGCTCAATTCTCGGAATAGGTGCGGCCCAAGGATGGCAACACAATGGCCCCTGCTATCATTAGCGAGGAGGCGAGCGCCCGCCAATCCTCCCACATACGAATTACGACTGCCAGCTGCATAAAACTGAACCCGTGACCGGCGTAGATAAGATACCGTGCGTCATTTCTTCAAACGAAGCATATTTCCCGGAATTCGACATAATGGACGTCTGGTGGTATATTTTTCAGAGGATTTGCCGGCCACAATTCTGAACCAGCGAGGACCGAATCACCAGGTTTTGTTTTCATCCCAGAAAGACTCAACAGGTGTAATCAGACCCTGAATGGATCCACCACGGCCCAACCATGCCTAATGCCGTGAATGCGCACGTGCAGCATTCCGCGAATAGAGTGGACAGAATACAGCACTTAGGAAACCGAACGTCTGGGTTATTCACGCTCGTTGTCAAAGTAGATCAGTCAGAACAACTCTGTTGACCGAACATAGGTATGACCCCAGTTCTGTCAGTTACAATGCTTTCGCATGCTGGCGCACCGCAGTCTAGCACATGGCGAGATGGAACCCGGCTAAATTAGATTGAGGTAACCTGATGCTGTTTTCTCTCGAGGGCTGAAGAGAGTCGAGGGCTTATAGACGCGAATCAGACAAGGCCCCAGGGAAGACGAACGGGATGTACATCTTTGGCACTAGGAGGACTCACCAGGTGTAGATTTGCAGCTCGTTGGCCGGCACCTGTCCCCGGGAGTACTCGGCCAGCGAGTGGTGTCGGTTTGTGTTACAAAACACCCGCAAAAGCAGCGGACACGTCTGTGAAAACACAACAAACCGCTGATAGCCACACACCACACCCATCATCCATTGTATCGACATAGTGGTGGAAGTTTTGTTTGTTTATTGGGGGTTACGGTCGCGTCGACGGCGTAGGTTATTTTGGAAGTAGCTGATTTGAACAAATCATGCCTGCATTTCGCCTCATATGGTGTCAGTGACTGAAAACCTACTTGTTTCAATACTGAAACATGATAAAAAGTAAGGTGTTTACGATGATGCAAAGACAATAATGGTGACGTCACCGCCAGACATAACTTTGCGTATTCAGACATGCCCCTCTTCACAGAACTCAATGCCAAAGCCCAATCGGAAATAAAGGCAACAGCGTGAGGGTCATTGGACCGGGTGAATTACCTTTTCTCGGTCGATGGGTTTCTCTGGTTCATGCTGTTTCTCCTCCACCTTTGATCCAAGCAGACTGGCCATCATCTTGGCTGACTTGTGATTTAAACTAAGTGTAAAATAAACACTTAACCAGGCCAGGAAATCAAGATGCAATGTTTATCTGCAATACAAAAAGTGTGATTATGCGAATGTTGTTTTTCATGCAGGAGTGCCAATGGCGTCACCACGGTTTTCCGGTTTGTTGTGTGTGCGTGTGTGTGTGAGGGGGGAGGGGGTTGCCCTGCTTGCCCCCTGTGGCGACACCCATGGGCAGTAAAACAGCAAATGTTTTTGTTACAGAAGCAAAATATGATTCACGAATCATGTCTTAGACATGCCATCCATGTTCCATTCAACAGCAGGCCAGCACTCCCAGACGGGAAAGTATGGCATTTAAGAGGAGTTTTCGCCGGTGCGGAACCATCCAGGCTGGTGCTGATTTGGAGCAGCTGGTGCGGACTCCGTGCGCTGCGGTGTTGATTTGATAAGTCAGCGTGGGATGGGGACGTGTAATGGCACGGTTAGTACGCATCATGATGGGTAGAATGGCAAGGATAGTGCGCCTTTGGGTGTGCCTGTGAGTGTTCCATGGAGTGAATCAACTAAACACTACCTTCATCGTCCAAAAGTTTCAGAAGGTAGCGCCGCTTTCGTTGTTTTGAGAAAACAGGTGGCATTTTACCTCTCACCAACCACCCCACTTTATGTGACGTCATCACCCTAATGGCAGCCAAAACTTGGCAAAGATAGCGTGGTAATTGGTGGATATGGTGAAATAGGCGGGGTTTAGAGCCTGCGGTCAACCGCCGAACCACAGCCAACGTGAACGTGCCCCTGGCTGACCTGTGGAGCCCTCGGGCGGGAGCCAGGACAAGTGGTGTGGCCCTGCGGCGGGTTGGTTGCCAGCAACATATCTACTAGTGGTGTAAGATTAAGAAATTGTTCAAATCATGTCCAATCCAAAGTCCGATCCAATCTGACAATGTTGTCCGAAAAGTGTCCAAAGAGTTTGGCAGTCCGAACTTTGTCCAATTTAAGAAAACAAAACATTATTTTTAATCTTGGCATTTCTGATTGATGTTTTAAATTAATCTTCAGGACATTATTGTTCATTGCAAGTCTTATGTGCACACAAGCAAAATTTAACAAACGTTAATGAGAACAAGAACAACAAGAACAAATGTTAACAGATCATTTTAAACTAGAGGCCAGATTAGCATGGAAAATTAATGAAATCCTAATACAGAATGGAAATGGAATGGAACGGGACATGTTTCTCTAATCTTGATATGAAACGGAATGGAATGGAACCATCAAGTGCAGCGTTCGGCTTCAAGATATGTCTATTATCAACTTAAACAACATTATATGTGCTTGAGTAGGATATATTTGGCAAGCAGTTTACTTGTAAAATTATCCAGTCAAATCATATTGATAATGAATATGAGCTGTCATTTTAAAATATAGTACGGAATGGAATGGTATCAGATATTAGTGACTTAGGATGGAACGGATCATGGAACAGAATAAGGATCAATGGAACGGAATGGAACAGAACCCAAAACGTTGTCCCATTGTGATCCCCATTGCAAACTGCATTATTGTCTGGAAAACCTATAAGGTAGGAAAATGAAACATGCCTAAATACCCTGTCCAAAAATAGTCTGAAAACCTGATTACTGTAAGGTATTAATTAGGTGATGGTATAATGACAAATTTAAGATCTTAAATATCAACTTAAAGGGACATTGTCACCTTTGGTAGCAATGTAAAATAACTGTTATATTCAACATAATTAATTTTGTGTCACTGATGGTAAGGCTCAAATCTGCAACCACATCACCAAACAGGAGATATTAGGAAATTATTTTTGACTCATCTCCCACTCTAAAAAGAATCACCTGAGTATGATTCACACTATTTCAGCATGATGGCTGCTACCATAAACACTGCATATAATTGGACTTTTCATACATTCTTGGTAGTGTGTTTGCCTTTTTGCTATGCAGTTTGTTTATATTTCTTCTACATTGCCAGGCAGAATATTCAAACTTGATCTACAAGATGGACCAAAGTTGGGCAAAATCTGGAGACATAGTTAAGGTTATTGCACTTAACTTAGCCATGGCATGTGTGAATTGTGTCAATTCATGCTTTTCAAAAGTTAAAGAGAGAATAGTGTAAATGAGAATAGAACTTTAGATGGAAAACTCAATACCATTCTTTTGGTGGTACACTTCAAAATCTTAAATAAATTTCTCCTTCAAAAATAGTGTAGTGATGGTGTGATTCCAGTCATTCGAGAGTCAGTTAGGCTAGGAAAAGTAGGTACCTACATTTTTAATTTAACTAGTGTGAATTATCAATCTTTGAATGAAAATTGCGGATGATTGAGGGCAAAGTTTTAAAAACAGACTGGACTGGTTTAACAGGGGAACTGGCTCTATCACATATTCAATTTTGTAATATAGGTGACAAAAACGCTTCCATTATCCTACATTCGATGTGATTGTGATATTAAAAATGTTGAATGATTATCCAAGACCATATATAAATTTCTGCTGTAACCTTTACCAATATTTAGGAAAATCATCCAAAGGAGAATATTTTCCAGATACCGAACATGCCTTACGTATCCCACAGATTTACCTCAATCTCCCTCAGAATTCCGTATGTAATCCCAGCGTCCCGTGGCCTCGCTGATGTATCTTCGTCCGAGGCCGTTTACAGGAGATCCGGTGATTTGACCAAATTTTGACGTCATAGGCTGATGTCACTTGGACGCATGATCCATTTCTTCACCTCGGCATGCTATTTTGCAATTTCCGAAAGGCTACAAAAATACCTCTGTCCAGCAAACATATACAATAAATGCAGTGAATGAAGGGCGATTCAAGTTCTGAAACTTAATTTTAAATGATTTTGCTCAAG
The DNA here is from genome assembly GCA_031763405.1 of Balanus nubilus. Taxonomy (NCBI): domain Eukaryota; kingdom Metazoa; phylum Arthropoda; class Thecostraca; order Balanomorpha; family Balanidae; genus Balanus; species Balanus nubilus. The sequence goes on from JARFNZ010178338.1 coordinate 9,056, forward strand.
TCACACATGTTTTTCAGAACAAAGGATAAACGTTCCCATTTCTTCCTTCGCCCCTGCCTTCTCTGCGACTTCGGCGGCACTGACTCTGGTCGTGATAGCGCAGGGCAACGATGATACTTCTTGCCTATCTCGAGATTGAAAGAGCGGAGGTTTGAATCAGAGTGTATTTATCTTTTTTCGATTCCCGCGGTGGAGTCAGAGGGTTTAACATTATCTTTACTTTTGATTGCAGTTGAAAGCGAGACTTATGGCAATTTATGATGTGCAACAAAAAGCCACCCAGTTCATCACTTTTCATGAAAGGTTCTACGGAAGCTGGAGGTGATTTGGAGGGGCTAAATTTGAACAAGTTTCACGAAATTGGGAAAACTTGAGTAAAAGTGGAAAAAAGCGAAAGTGGATTTCCCTTTAAATTAGAAGGTGTATCAAATTTCAGTGATTTCAGGTGATTTCTGGGGGGCTTAAGCCTCTGCTTCCCCCTTGGCAACAAGAGAAGTCGTCCGTTTTGTTAAATACTATTTTAATTTAACATAATCATGCGCCAAAATTTATACATGACGTCATCTGTGTTTCTGTGCTAAAGCGCGGACGGTAAACCAGATCTCTACCGGTTTCGCTGGTGGAAATAAACGTAACAAGTGCTTCAGAAATGTAACGAAATTTCCTTAGTGCCGCCATCTATGAAAAATCTGCGGGACTCAAATTTTGGTGTTTTAATATCCATGCTTCATTCAGAACAGTATTATTTAACCCTAAATTTTTTCTTGCTACAAAAATGTAAAGCTTAGGAGATGGTACAAAAAGCCTATATGTTTAATAAACACCATTCAATTTTTACAGTTATGACGCTCCATTTACAAAAGCGAATGAAATTTCAGATGTTCGAAATGTTCTTGTAAGGCATAGATACCATGTGCAAACGGTGAAACGTCAAGATGGTTGGTTTACTTTACGTCAGAAACGCTGTAAGCGCGCCGTAAGCCTGCACCCTGAACAGAGTTATCGATAGTCTTTGGGAAAACGTGTCGGTGTCTCATCCCTCGGTAGCTAGCTACGCGCCCTAAGCCACCAAGAAGTCTCGTCCCTCGGCTTTCCTTTCGGCCGATTTACGTGGGAGGTGAGAGCGTGGGGCGGGTCGGGCAGCTAAAAACATGACGAAAGCAGTGCTGTCGGGAGCGTCATATGAAATGGTGTGTTGGCGATTGGATTTAATAATCGCTTTATTGAATTTGTAAGGTGAAGTGAAGCGTGATTGCTCAGTTCACCGAGCAAATCTGAGCTGCCATTCAACCTCGTGTGCCAGCTGTTAACCCGCGCCGTGCCGGTGCTCGACGCCACCCGCGTCGTGCGGGGGCTGTTTGAACACCTCCCTTCTAACTTGGCGGAGGGTTTCTAGCACCGCACAACATGACTCTATTACTCTAAAAACCTATTAATTTAGGTCTCATTGATAGCAAGTTCCGTAAAATGGATGTGTGCAATTACACAACACATTTCTTTGCCCAGGAATAGCAAAAAATAAAGAACTCACTGGAGCTGCTGATGCTGCTCAGCGCGCTTCCAGCATGACTGTCAATATAAATGTAAACAAAGGTGATGCAGGGATGTGAATTAATATCTTTGTGACGTCATTGGCAGCAGCAAAATTATGGAGGTAGTTTAAAATATAAATCAGCCATATGGATTGTGGTATTAGCTGAGTGATAGATTCAAATGCTCTCTCTGGTCACTGTGTGACATTGGTTTGACTGATCTTATTGCAATTTTTTTAAGGATGCTGCGCTATGCTCGGGGCCCTGTGAGCGTGATAGATGGAGATTGCTTCGCCTTGTGATTATGGCACAGAGTATTGTGATGCATTCTGGGTAATTGCCATCATTTTAACATTAATGATGCATTCTGGGTAATAGTACTCCTCTTTTTGCACCAATCAGCATGTGTTACGTCATTGGCCCAAACTTGCTATCGGATAACATGGGCTAACCTCCGAGGGATAAACATCTGAGCTGTGGTGTTGGGTTTGAGGCTCCAGTGAGTTTTTAAGATATTGATGTTTTTAAGTGTTCTTGATCTTGGATCATGATAAAACACCCTAAGCTATAATCCTAAGGCTATTATTTATCAAATGACACCTAATTCATTGGGAAGGAACCATATCTTCTGGTGCTCGCTAATAGATCGCCACCAACTCAGCTCCTATGGCACCTAGCAGAAAACAGAAAGTGATTGAGGACTTGTCAAAAATCATTTTGAAACTGCTTCAGTCATTTTTTTGCTCAGGTCAAAAATGAGGTTACCAGAGGTCATCAAAGGTCAAAATTTCCAAAATATTGACTTTTCAGGAATGTCCGCCATTATCTCGGACACTATGCTAGCTAGAAAGAAACTTAAAAAACAGTAGAAAGCCCTTGAAGCACTCTTTCATCAACATGTCATCAGATTTGACTTCAGGCCAATGCTTCAGGCTCCATAGGTCATCAATGGCTGTTTTTTGGGAAAATGTTTTTTGCAAATAACTTTTCAATCATTAAAGAAAGAGCATTTATTTTGACAACAACATGTTTCTCTCATCAAGGCACATCAAAACACATACACAGACTTAAACATCAAACATAAACACAGACTTCTGGAAGTCAATGAAAAAATTTGACTTTGGGTCAAGGTCATGCAGTGACCAAAGAAGGTCATGTTGCATATGAGTTGATGCATATTGACAAGATAAAACACATTGGTACCTTCCCCACGCTTCTACCTCTTCTCTATCAAAAGTTATTGGCAAAAAATGCATCAGTGACCTAATTTGTCCTCAGATGACCTTTACAGCAGTCACATGTCAAAATTAGTACTTGTGTCATCAATACTGGCCTAAGAAAACATTATCCTGAAAGAATTGGACTGATCAAATGGGTATCCTCTGAATTGGAAGGATATTAATTTTTCACTATTGACTTAAAATGGGGAGGTCATGAAATTGACCTGACCTCAGGTCACTAATATAACAAATCCGGATATACAAATTTTAGGTAATGGTGTCCTCATGTAATCCTGAAAGTTTGAAACTGATCATTCAAAAACTGTAGCTGTGGCATGACTTCAAACTTTTTTGGAGGTTGGGTCACATGACCTGACCTGGTGACCTACCTTTAGCTGACCTCCCGCCTAGAATTGAACATAATGTGCATAATTGATGCCCGAACACGGATGGTGCCGCCATTTTTTCGCTATCATTAAAAAACCTTAGGGGGTGGGGGGCTGGGGGTGTCTAAACACCCCCCCTGGCACGGTGCAGGTTTAGATGTGGGCGAGGTCCAATCACCAGTAAAGTAACAATTGGGTGGGGTACACTGTCCTTGTGCTGAGCCAATCTGCCTGCTTATCCAGTCTGTAAACTTTTCATGCTAATTTGCAATGTTCTGTGTGCATTCTGATATGTAGGTAGGGGAGCTTTGGAGTTTGGGTAATATCAGATAACAGATAATATTATGACCCCATTTTCTCAACAACCGGTACCTTGGTGTCCATAAAAACATGCAATTTTTTAATCAGTTAGTGTCAAATGTATATTTTGGAACTTCTTACTCACATCTGATGAATCACTTAGCTACTTGTTACTTCTCAAATTCACTATTTTTACTTTACAGTTTTTGGTGTTTGGCAAGCCATTGGTGATAAGGTTGACCACTTCTATAGAAGTCCTCACTTAAGCTTGCATTTCTTGTTTTATTTATATTCCCACTGTTTGTCAGCCAGTGAGCGGGTTGGGCCGTGTCCGGCTTTGTGGGACACTTATAAGCGTGTTCGGTCTATATTCTACCGAACTACCCTGAATTTCCCGATCGGACGGTAGGTGTCGGGACCAGCCCAACGTCATGCTCTAACCAATTTTATTAATAAAAAGGTGATAGTTGCTTCATGCTTGTCAGTCTATGTGTTTTGTTACATCTTCTTTCCTTTCCAGTTTGGCCATGTCGGACACCAAAGAAACAGGGGCTGCGTCTCCTGCCGGCCCGGAGGGCGACGCCCCTCCCAAGACGGCCAAACAACTCGAGAAGGAGGCCAAGAAGCAGGCCAAGCTCGACAAACTGAAACAAAAACAGGAAAAACTGTCTGAGAAGGCTTCCAAGCCAAAGGAAAAGAAGGATAAACCTGAGGTAGGTTCTGAAAAAAAGATGCATCAGTATATGCCATGTATGCTGTAATTTTACATTCTTAGTTATTTTTTACTACCTCTCGTTTTGTTACACACATTGTACATATTATGCATTATGTAAATGCAACATTTGGTGGACAGCAGGGGCGTCGCCAATAAATTTTGAGTGCGGGGCCAACCAGCCATATGGGGGAGTCAGCGAGGGGTCTGGGGGCCGGCGCCATAGGGCTAGTGTTAAAATCCTTGGAAACCTGGGGGTGGGGAGGGGGCGGAAAGGGTATCAAGTGAACCTGGGGGTGCCCGACCCCCCCCCAGCCCCCCCGGTGGCGACGCCCCTGGGCTGACCGATGGACTGTGTGACTGTGTGACTATCAGGGCGAGGCGAACCGGCGTCGCAGCAGGTTCCAGCCGGACCCGGAGACGCCCTCCCTGTTCTCGGCGTGTGACGCCGACTACCGCCGCAGTGGCTGGAGCCGCGGCCACATGGCGCCCGCCGCAGACAACAAGTATGACCAGGTCAGACTCGGGCCGCGGCGGCCAACCAGCCGATACGGCAGCAGTGCAGAGGAACGACCGCAACCGGGTGCCTACGAACCTAACATCCGCAGGGGTATCCGTTCTTATGCTCGTGGCATGGGTACGGCAGAGAGTTGAAACGAACATGAATGCTTGCCATTGCTTTTCCTCTCTTTAACTCTGTTTTCTTCGACATGCTGTCGTTCCAACACAAACAGTCCTGGAACACACTGGTGCCACGATTCTTAAAAAAGCGATTGATCTGCAGACTTTAAGGATCCATTCAACCATCTCAGTGACTTGGGTGGGTAGCTGGGTTGCCATCCCATCTGTCTCAGAGAAATATCAGGATAGTTCCGGCTGCAAACGCCTATAGCCATTTTCAAAACTAGGTGCGCCATGTCTCTGAACGGGCATGCGCTCTCTGTCGTTTTCAGACGGCGATGAACGATTCGTTCTTCTATACCAACATCGTGCCGCAAGACTTTGACAACAACAGCGGGTTCTGGAACCGTCTGGAGATGTACTGTCGAGATCTGGCGCGCCGCTTCGACGACGTGCACGTCATCTCGGGGCCGCTGTTCCTGCCGAGCGTCGAGGAGGACGGGAAGAGATATGTCAAGTACCAGGTGCGTCTGACGGTCAGACCGTTACACGTGAGAGGGTGGAGGGTGGGGAGGTCGTGTGTGGAAGGAGCGAAGGCGGGGAGTAAATGTTCCACGGGGACAGGAAGGTCAGGCAAATGGAGAAAAGGTTAGCGGAGGATGGTGGAGAGCAAGGGGTGTGATGGGGGATGGAAATTGACGGGATGACTGTGTTGAATGGTGTAAAACTATAGAGGGCCTCAGAATGCCATTAGAAGGGAGGGAACGGTAGAGATGAAGGGTATGAAATGGCGTTGAATGGGGACATTGTGGTAAGGGAAGCATTAGGCGGCAAACGCCCCTACCTTCCCAAATAACATGAAGGGGAGATCATGGCTGTACCTTGCCCAACGCTTACAACACCTCTGTCGTTGACTGGGGATGACCGTACCGACACACTCCCGCCTGCTCCCAGGTGATCGGGGAGGGGGAGGTGGCCGTACCGACACACCTCTACAAGATCGTGGTGGCCTCCCGCGCCGACGACCGTCAGCACGTGGGAGTGTTCGTCGTGCCGAACGAGCCCATCCCGTCGCACCGGGAGCTCGCCGAGTTCTCTGTGCCGCTGCACGAGGTGGAGCGACGCGTTGGGGTCAATTTCCTCCAGCGACTGGACAGGTGGGACGTGACGTAACACGACACGACAAAGCGCCAGAAGACATGACACGGAATGACACGACGCGGCACGTGACACACGGCTCGGCATGACATGGCACGAGATAACACGGCACGACCCGATATGGCACGGCACTGAGTGGTAGGACACGCATAGCATGGCACGACACGGCACGGCACGGCATAGCTGCACGGCATGGCACGGCATGGCTGCACGGCACGGCATAGCTGCACGGCACGACACGGCATAGCTGCACGGCACGACACGGCATGGCTGCACGGCACGGCACGGCATAGATGCACGGCACGGCACGGCATAGCTGCACGGCACGGCATAGCTGCACGGCACGGCACGGCACGGCACGGCATAGCTGCACGGCACGGCACACGTCACTATAACGAGGTGGCTTGGCGCCGGCTCTCAACACACGCAGTGGACAGGGGGAGGGGGTCGAAGTCCGCCCTCGTTTTTGTTGCATGTTTGCCTAGAACATAAGTTCACACATTGTGTGAGTTTTGACTTATTGACTTTGGGTCACCTCAAGTCGGGTAACCAGGTAGGTCAAAGTACAAACTTGCGAAATGACCACTTCGCAAGTTTGCGGTTGTGCCGCGGCCAGAGTCTTTGGCATATCAGTTTCAAGCTTTCACAATTTTATAAGGGCCCAGGTGTCTAAAATTGGTATATCTCGGACATTTGTTTTTATATCGGTGACCTGCCGTCAGTTGAATTTCGTGACCTGACCTCCCCATTTTAAGTCAATTTGCGAAAATTCGAATTCTTTCTCAATAGAAACGAATCAGATCAGGCTAGTTCTTTGATGATGATGATGTCTCCTTAACCAATTATTGGTGTATCAGTTGCATCTTTTGACCAGCGTCCCATTGTAAGGTCATTCGAGATCACGAACCCCTTTTCGCCGATAACTCGATAGAATGAAGTTAGTGAAATGAAAATGGTACCGATGTCTTTGTTTCGTCAAGACGCTCCTCATATGCAACTTGACCTACTTAGGTCACCTTGACCTTGGCCTGAGCTCGACTTTTGGATTTACCTAAACAGGTCAAAGTAATGTTGCCTAATACTCATTATTTAATACTAAAAAAATTGAAAGAGTATATATATATATATATATATATAGATATATATAGATATATATATATATATATATATATATATATATATATATGTCTTGTTGAATTGCACCGCATGTTTTG
>JARFNZ010178449.1:0-16192 GCA_031763405.1 Balanus nubilus
TTTGGGCGCCGATACCGCCCCTCGTCGGGTCGGCACCCGTGACGTGACCCCCCCCCCCCCTCCTCCCCCTCCCCGCACGTCCCCTCCCCGCGACCCCGCCCACCGCGAGCGGGGGATCCAGGCGGCGCCCGCCCCACGAGCTTCGACTGCCAGAAGCCGATACCAACAACAGTTGACGGGCTGGCGTTGGACCGACTCGGTGACGTCACAGACCCGCTGGGTGACGTCACCACCCTCATTGACGTCACTACCCGCCCATCGCATCTCACTGCCGTCACTACCCATCACATATTCTCGTAATAATGTCTCTGTTCCCCTATTTGCGTCATTATCTCCAAGACGGAAGGAGCCGTCCCTCCACAGGATTCTGGGTAGTATTGCCGTTACGTCGTACGTTTTCTTAGGTCATCAATATTATTTCCATAAATTGATTTTCCGGTGAGATCACCTGGTGCACCTCGATGACGTCATATACTGCCCCCACTGCTCGACCTTGTCACTCTCCGAGACTCAACAGGTCGCGTCCACAAATAGTTTGATGTCATAATTACGCCCTTGGTTTCCTGTTCTTTCGCACTGCATACCGGGTAGGGAGGGTTAGGTACTGAGTTTGTTTTCGATGTTATAGGTATTACAAGTTTCATCATAGGTAACGTTACGGTGTACGTGTCAACTATCGAACATCAAACATAAGGTTTTAGCGACCAGTGAAACGGCTACTGTAAAATGGCGACTCACTCCCAACAGCAAACGCTCATGGAGCGATCATGTAACAGAGACTGACATACATGAGTGATTTTTCATTATAGCGACCGTTTGTTGAGCGAGCGATTCATCGTAACTCGGTTGACTCAGAAACCGCAACTGGCTATGTTCACGGAAATTTGTCTTAAAAATCCCTAATATTGATCAAAAGAAAGCCCGGAATACACGGATCCCGTACAAGCTGTTTGGGAATACCATTTTTGGGAAAACCAAGTCCGTTCATGGGGGAGAACTTCCATTGATGTTTATTTGATTTTACTTTGATTAAAAATTTTAGTTGCGGAAATTGTACAAAGTAGGAAAGGGACGGACATGGCTGCCTTTCGTGGATACATTTATCGTCTTGACAAATCTAAAGAAAATACTGTAAAGTGGACATGTTTTAATTCTTCTTGCAATGAGAGGCAAGGCTCATCACTCAAAGTAACGCGTACAAATAAAAACTTAATGTTTTTTGGAATCAGTTGGTGTTGGTCCCAAATTTATTGGACATAATTGGTTCGTAGGTGCCAATATTTTCCACCTATGTTTACCCATTCTGACAATATTATTGTCTAAAATCGTCTTAAATAATTGAAAATGGGACACAAAGCACATAATTATGTGCTGCTATTGGACACAGAATCCTGTGCTGCTATCGATACGAATGCTAAGAACGAGTGAAAAAAACGAGTGACGAGAGAATGTGAGGCAATGCGAACGCATGAATACACGTAATATCCAACAAAGTCGTTGAATCGACTGTCGTCGATTACGGCTATAATAAGATACGGCATTTCAGTCACTCTTTCTCTCTCTTTCTCTTGCCCTCGCTCTCGCTCTCGCTCTCCTATATTGTTACTCTATAAATGGTAACTGTTGTGAGTGAGTCGCGGTTTTACACACGCCGTTTCACTTGTCGCTCAATCTTGAGTTGACGTTACACAGTGAGCCGCCGTCGCAGGAGGCTTTTGGTAATTGAGACATGAGACACTATTGCTTCTGAAATTGCTAGACCCATGCATTGCTCATATTTCAAAGGAACAATATCAGGGATAAAATCAAGGAAGCTAATGTCAACCTGCCTGTCATTGTCTCAACGTATTACTTGTTTGATACAAATTTACTCCAATTTGCCTATAGTGGTTATTTGACCACTTTTCTAGAAGACGATGTATTTCATCTTATGACATTTTAGTTTGAAAAAACTTAACATTTATTACAGGTCTTACAAGCGGCCAAGTCTCGGGGTGACTTGGCCGAGGGGTTGGGGTCACTTGACCGGGGCTGGCATGGAAAAGGTGATCCCACTGCGGGCATGTCAGCTTCAACGACAAAGGACGTTAGCAGCTAAGTGTGTGTTTGCCACTTCAGAAGAGCATTTATACCATTGAGTGTCCTACGGAAAAAAAGTTGATTTGCATTATCAAGTCGTTTTATAACTCAGCCCTCCCCATGGCACCACTCCCTTGGTTTATCGCGAATAAATCGAGAAAATAGGAGCCGATTGTAAGGCAACTTCCAGTACCTACCATACTTTTGAACAATTTTACATATGTTCGTAAAATTGTGTATATTTACCTTTGTTGCCAAATCGCCCCGAGGGCACCGGCCAAGCCGCCCCGAAACTGCTTAAAGATAAAAACAGTGTGAACACTCGCCAACGTTACTTATCACTAAAACTAGCAATTAGGTCACACAACTGCTTGAACTGCCAACACATCGCACCACTTTTGTGGACTTTGTATGCGGGCCAAACATTATACACTATGTACATTTTCGCATGGGAGCAAAATTTACGTTTTTTTGTTAACTTTCACATTTCGTCAATTTTGATGCCAACTGCTCCAAACGGAGAATTCGTTGTTTTTGTTCCAGTTAGTCCCACCGACGAGGGATGACGTCAGGTTCAAATGGGTTCCTTCAGGGTTGTCAGAAAGCATAAACACCGAGTCTGAGCCACCTGGGCGGCTCAGTGACCCCGGTCTCCCCTATACTTTCTGCCCTGATGCTTTTCATTGAAGTACATCTAAGCGTTTGAGCGTGACGCTACCTATCATCTTCTCGTAAAATATTACGTCACGGCCCATTATCTTCTTGCTAACCTACCTGTAAATCACATGGTTGATATATTTACCAACACGTTTATCACCACCATAAACCATCGCTGTCACGGCGGTACCCTTTATATCGCTGCCGCCAACGGCGCAAAACGCGCATACATGTCGCCTACGCCGAGTGAAGCCCGAAAGGGAGACTGTAAGCCATCCTGCCCAAGGGGACTGAAATAGCAGGTTTGGCACATCATGCGTCACCACTTCTGATCCCTATGGGCGTTGAGTATGGGACTATCAGAACACACAGCATGGAGGGAGCTCGGCCAAACGGATCCGGTTTTTTGGAATCAGCAGACCTCCACCATTCCAAAAAGGTAAACAAAGCCAACATTTCCCCAATAGAATATTCAGGAGAGCATGTCAAAGACAACACCATTCCTGTTGTGCCGTGCGTTGACAGTTGATGGCGACAGACTAGGACTTTAGTGACGTATTTGCTCAGGAATGTCAAACATTTGACGGGTCTGATCCTGCCTTCCCGGCCTCGCACCAATCACCAGCGCACGGCCAGCCAACCGATCTGCACTGACTCATCGCAAACACATCACCGGCCGCAGCAAACAGTGGGCACAAAGCCCCACATATCAATCACTACGGTCAGAGACCCACGCAACCCTCCGGTACCGCGAAGGCACGCCACGCACACACGCATAAAGGTGGCACTCTGAAGATTGGACCACGCACACATGCATACGGCGGTCTTCGGAGAATTATACGAGCTTCATTTCGTGTAGGATCCGCGAGCTTCGGACTCAAATGTCTCACACAGACGCTGTGTTTCCCCCATAGCGGGGCCGCAATAATGGCAGATGGGCTATCACGTCGCCGGCGAGACCTGCGGGCTTGGTCGTAACTGGTTCCCATTCAGAGCACGCCATGCATTTTTCGCAGCGGACAATGTCAGCGGCAGTGCAGTGATGCAAAACGGACGGCGCTGTGGTGGGGCATTGGCCAGATTGGGAACTGCGGCAGAGCATTGCTGCTAGTGTGGTAAGCAGTCAGTGTCAGGTCCCCAGAGAGACCGGGTCAACGGTTATTGGTCACCAGTCGCTGGTTAGTGGTCAGGGATTAGTGGTCACTGATCGCTGGTCTGTGGTCAGTAACCAGTGGTTGACAGTCCGGTCGGTGGTCAGAGGTCAGTGGCTATTGGTCAGCGGTCACTGGTAAGCGGCCACTGGTAAACAGTTAGTGGTAAGCGATCGCTGGTAATCAGGCACTGGTAATCGGTCACTGGTAAGCGGTCACTGGTAAGCGGTCACCACTGGTCAGCGGTCACTGGTAAGCGGTCAGTGGTCAGCGGTTAGTGGCAGTGGCCGGTCAGCGTGCGGCCGTCAGTGGACACTCCCCGTTTCAGCTCGGGCTGATCCAGCTGTATTTTGGCGTCAGCCCCCAGTCTCCCGGTGCCACCAAGCCTGGACCTTCCTCGTGCCCGCCGCCCCCGCCCCCGCCCCCGCCCCGTCCCGCCGCCCGCCGTCCCGCTGCTGTCACCCGGGCGGCGATGAACGGCGCACGTTGGCAGCGGCGGCTCACCTCACGGCCAGCCGCAACAGAAACCGCCAGTTCCAAAGGTCAGGTGCACCCCGAAACCACCAACTGGCGCGTCCAGCCAGAGCGGCTTCAGTAACCGATTTAGAAACAAGCTCCAGCAAAAGCTGCTTAGACACAGACGACAGGGATTCTCGACTATTCTCGACATTTCTGAGAATAGGATAATGGTAAAATCTCGGTTGATTTCTGTTGCTTTTTGGGGATGATGTATCATATGAATCCGCTCTTTGAGAATCTGATTACATGGATGCTGCATGCTGCACCCTTAGATCCGCTCTTGATCATTAACCAGAACGCCAGGCAACCGCTTCCCACTCTCCATAAGTACCACCAGCATTCAGCAACCCTGTTGACAACGGCTAGGTATCACTGAATCGCTAACTGCATGGGGACTGGGGAAGGATGAGGCGTAAGATAAACAACTCCCCTGTGAGTCACTCTGACAAACTCGTGAGTTGAACTATGCCTATGGTCTACTTGGCCACACTTGGCTATCATTTCGATGTGCATCACAAACGACCAAGACAGGATCGCAGAATCAACTGGAGATGCCTGACAAAGAATCTGTTCAGCTCGCCGAACTTGGATCCGTCGGACGAACGCATCGCAAGCTGCCCGAGCAGCCGACGTCGTATATCCCGCGGCCAAACACTCCCGGCGCGGCGGCTTAAAGCTGCCGTCGGGACCTGCCGGCTCGCTGCGGCCGACTGACAGCGGCCAGCGGGATGACAGACTGACAGAGAGGGTGACGGGATCAGCCACGCTCCGTCACACCGCTCTCAGCGACCACTCGGCCAGACCGACCCGACCGACCCGACCGACCCGACCGACCGACCGCCGCCGGCTCAGGAGAGGCGGTCGGTGACACGACCGTGGCCGCCCTGACACGTGTCCGAGCCGCAATGACCCACCGCTGACACGGCCACGACATGCGGCGACACGAGCGGAGATGTCCGCCTAGAAAAGAGACGTTGACTCATGGTTTGAGATCGATCGGTGAATTTCGGGGGCGAGAATATGGTTAGCGGGTTTGTTTCGGAAGGTCGGTTCGCTCAGTTCCAGCCAAGAGTGTGCGTATCCCTTGGTTCGAACAAGTGGAGTGACGTTTATAAGAGTCGTCGCCTTCACGCATCGACTGGCCGTGGTTCAGTCTGTCAACATGCAATGGCAGCGGACAGATGCGAGCCAATGTCCGCACTTCGCTGCGACCCAGCACTTCAGTCCACTCACGGAGAGAGAGAGAGAGAGAGGGAGAGAGGACGGACATATGATTCGGTCGGGCGGCGGGACTGACGCCGAATGGGGCATTTAATGGACCGGATCTCGCCCCGCCGAGGATTCGCCAGCAGTTCGATAATCCGGCGGATCATCCCGTGCCCGCGAACAATCCGCTCAGCTCTGCGGAGAGCACCGCAGAGAGGTCGCCGGGCCCGATTCCGCGAACACTGCCGATTGTGGTCGATATATCCAATAATGACTCGGCCGGCCGGCCGACCGGTGCTAGACTATGAGAGCTAATACGGGTGCGAGTCTTAACACTGCCATCGTGACGTTGGAAGGGATGGAATTGCCTACATTCCTGTCACGTACGAGGCTTTGAACTCGCGCTCGGCGGTTGGAGCCGCTCGGGCAGAAAGTTACAACCCGGGACGAGAAGCCACCTCTGAGATCTCTTGACCGCCGGCTATCAATCAATGGGATGCTTTGAAGCGGCACCGCTGAAGTTTGCCAAGGTCCAGTAATCCATCAAGGATGTCTCGAGCTGATGGCTGGAACATTTAGTACGATATTATTGGTTCGGCTTGGATAAAGTCCGTTGAGGCTAATCGATCTGGTTTGCCGTCGTGAGAAGAAGGAAGAAGAACTCGGTGGTTCGATGCTCTGGAGAACGAAGGCTGAAACAGGGCTCCCATGGAACACCCAGCTGGCCTGTCGAAGAGAGGCTAGTGGCCTTGGTCAGGCCGGAGCTGTAACCGAGAGACGCGATGGCCGTTGCGGCCAGCGGTCGATATGTGGAGTACCTGAAGTATCTCAGACATAGCCGAGTATCCCAGACTGAGCCGAGTCCCGCGTCGACAGATTCCCCCCGTAGTTACCTGGAAGTCGGCTCTCAGAGGAGTTACCAGGGCTGGCTCCCGGACGGGAAGCTAGCTTCCGTGTGTGACTGGAGTACTGGAGTCCCTGTGGCTATTTTTTCACTTAAATGGAGTGTGTCTACTAAATTGGATTGTCAACACTATTTTTCTTACGATAATTGGCGCTCACGGCTGTTATCGTATTTCTATTGGCGCTCACGAGCTGCTTTCTCGAAATGTTATTGCTGACGCTAACGATACGCTGGCAAATTTGTAGCTATATTTTTGAAAGTTATTAATACTTTTAGTCGTGAAAGACATCTGGAGGGGACCCGATAATTTTGGTCAGCCAGGCCAATCCTAGAAAACTTCGAATGTCTCAGCAACTAGAGTTATTCCGGAGAAATGCATGTATAGTTAATTTTTTTTTTGTATTCCCCTACCCAATTATTAGGTAGGCAGGAGTGCCCATCCCTTTCCCGTGTGACCCATTTACGTTAAATACACAAATTCTCTATCTCATTTGAGAGGACAATGAAAAAATCGGGTCATACCACTCCCTGCTAGTATTATTTTTTTTTTTCAATCCCGCTAGTTCAGAAAATATGTTCTATAATCCCTTGTCAATAGCTCAACATGCCCGATGTCAATGGGCACACCTCCAAAAGCTATATCGGCGATTGAAATGAAGCTGTATTCTGTTCCTTTTCGACCAACATGTCCTTTTCAACAGATATCAATTTCACTTCGCGGACGCAAAATGGTTCATACGATCCAAGATAAGTACTGTTTACATTAGCGTCCTAATTCGTAAGAGCTTTACTGTAATTGTGTAAAAATGCAACATGTCCCATCCACTTGTTTCCTTGTCACTATGATTGAGTCGCGAAATTATTACTCCGATGAAAAATTAATTGTTTGTGGAACCACTTAACGGCTTGTTTGGACGTCTTTATCTAAAAGTACAATTTTCGGTGCGTCAACACCGTTTTAACGACCGCAGTTTTACTTTACCTGCATTGACACAACCGATCGATCACCATGTGATCAAAGAATCACAGTTTTGAAAACATCTTTGGTAAGCCTAGTAGCGACGTCACGAAATGTCGCCATTCACCACTGCTACGTAGCCACAATAAGCTCCATAACGGGCGCCTAGCTAGCTACCGCCAGTGGATTCTCCAAAAGCCTGCTCTTCAGGCTCCGTTAAATCCCAATAAGCTGATGTACTGAAGGCGCCAAAGCCACGTACGTCGCTCCTGGATGGACGACAGATCCTCGCCGTCTGGCGCACAAAGGCAGCGTTCCCATGAAGGCCTTCAATGTAGACGACACACTCGTGCTGTCGTCGCATTTTGGTTCACGGTGCTGCAATATAATCTGCCCATTTCTCATTCTGACGCCTACGTCGGTCGCCATTTATTCTTCTTGAGCATCGATCCATAGTGACACGTTCGGTATTGAACCCTGTGCTGGTCGGCAGCGGCGCGGGGATGAAATAAACAGAGTTGTGGTACTGAACTCTAGCTGAGAGGAGCCGACGAGAGTTGCAGACTGACCTTTCTCGCAGAAGACGCCGCGGAAGTCGAGGTTGCGACACTCGCAGGCGGCCCCCGTGTCCGTACTGATGCAGATGCCGCCGTGCTGGCACGGGTCGTGCTGGGCACACGCGTCCACGCCGTTCCATCGAACTCCCTGCCGGGTACACGGATATCAGATTCAGGGTTGGCACTACCTTTTACCCACTGTCCGTTTTGTGGGCAAGTAAAACACCCTGAGTTTTTCATCAAAATGGCTAATGAGCAACTTTCCGACGTAACTTATGACAAACAAAGATGGTAGGCGCAGCAGTGCTGTGTTTTGTGTCCAGACCTATTATGAAACAGGAAACAATGTTGCATTTGTCCTCGTTCCACCGATCAAACAACTCGACCATCCTTTAGGAACAAAGTCAGTCCACAGCACTCCCATCTATGCTGACTAAAGCAAACCTTTGTGATGTGAATTTCTGTCGTAGTAATCTAGCGCTTAGTAGTATGGAACGCGCAGCTGAATTCACATATCGTTCTTTCTATACTTGTTTGCATGCTTAAATGTCTAAAAATGGTGGTATTCCAGCATAGGTTTCGTGTTCAAAAGCTGGTAAAAAAAACATAAAAGCCCCCCAAATTACTCAATAACCCGGGTATCAGCACAGGTATGGGACAGTGGGACACCTTGTCGTTTACAGTTACACGGGTAGCATGGGTATGGGTATGGGTAAAAAGCGTAGTGATTTTATTCACAATCGATGACAGTTCATAAATTGACATTTCATTTTCCAGTTCGTTATTTCCTAAATTGACATTTCATTACTATTTATTATATATTTTACTAAACATATTTTATTTTTAGATTTTCCTAAATATATTTTCCTAAATTAATTGTTAATTTAGGAAATTGCATTGCATCGTCATCGATTGTGAATAAAACTATCATGTCTGATACATCACAAAAAAACGTAAACGTAAATAAGGGCACTGGTGTGGATGCCCTATCAGTTACACAGGCAAGATTATATACAGGTGTACAATAGTCGATTGGGAATAGGATAGTGGTCATGTTTTCAGGGTTTACCCGTGCCTCCACTGGCCCAAGGTTATACTGGGAAGCTCATGTGGAGAACTATTAGGAGACACTTTTGGGAGTGGTTCTTTCGAGGTGATTTCAGTGGGGTAAACGTGTAGGAGCACCGGTATCAGATGCCCTACCGGACATCGGGTGTTCTCATGTCACTTGTGAGGGTGACTCATGGTGCAAAAATATTTGGGAACATTTCCTCATGCTGATATGGATCATAGTGTTACACCGCTGTATATAATAGTAAGGTACAAGGATGTTGACCAGAAATGTATGAAAATATTTATCTTATTTTCTTTACAAGTTCAATGTTGCTAGTGGTCGTCATATTTATCTTAAGTTTTATACTAGCTGCTGCTGAAGCTAGCACACTGGCCAGAATTTGGTCTGAAGTGAAATAACGCTGGTTCAGAAATGATTATGAGCAAGGACATGCGATAAATCATGCTATCTTATCTCCACAAAGCTTAGCTAATTATCCTAAATACAGACCTGTTACACATGCGTCATAGCATCGGTTATTTTTTTGTAACGGCCTCGTTGTCGTTACCGATTCTTGTCTGTATTAAACTTATCACATCATGTTATAAAATCATTCTATAACTACGTTCCTGCTTATGTCAAGTCACATTATGTGGCCATATACACCAGTAAGACGCCGTGGTGGACTATTAAAGGGACTGTCCCACCTTCCTGAAAGTTGTCAAATATAGCGGTATTGTGTGTAAAAATGTCAAGCAATACTTGCTGGCCACAGTGTGAGTGGTGTTCTCTTCTCCCGAAAATATCACTTAATTCAACAGTCATTCAAGTTTTAAGTTAACATGGTAATATCAATCTCCCATAGTTATGCGGGCGGGCCTTTAAAAGGCCCAAACTGCCAAAATAACCTTTAAATTTATCGACGATCGGATAACTGTGATTATTTTAAATGTATTGTGCTGTTGTTTCGAAACGCAGCCGCCAATTTGGATATCTCAACTAAAAGCTAATGTTAATGTGAGAGGGTCCTTTTAACGAGCTAGCACGCTTTTAGTAAAGGTAAAACGGCCTCGATACTGAATCCACCAACCTAACTTTCCAATGACGACGATGATGGAGATGTCGATGAAGGTGCAGTAGGCGTACCGGTTGCTGCCCACCATACTTCAAAACGACGACGACGGGCCCGTGGAGGACATCAGATAAGTTATGCCATCTTAAGGTCCCCTGGACTACGGCCTGTGGGATCCTTTACCTTTCAGTTGAAGTTAAACCTCAAATTGCATGCCATGACGTATCCGCTTTAGTACGGGTTGCACCTTGTCAGAAATTGACCTGAGGTTTCGAGAAGTGGGAAGATGAGGCTAACATGAAAAGCATTGTGTTTACATGCAACCACAATAGCATCACGCTTATAATCGGTGTAATACAATCTATAATTTTGGCTGTAATCACTGCCTATCAACCCGTGTATCCAATACAAGATTTATGGGGAAATTATCCAGTTACATCTACGGAATGGGAAATATCCTGGTCAGGGTGTGTGTTGCTAACATGCTTGTTACCGTTACTGATGATACCACACCGCGTGGTTCCGGTTTACTCGGAAACTTTAGTTGGGCACAGAGCCGGAGCTGCGGCTGTTGTTCATTTCGCTGCCAGAGCAAACGTACTATGGCACTAGCAAGTTGGTCCTGCTCGTTTGTTTGGGTTTGTTAGCGGAGCTGTGTGATAGTTGGACAGGTCTACCGTCAAATATAATGAATATGTGGAATTGCTGAGAAGCAGAGTTCTATGCCGTAATCATTCGTGGAACAGGACTGGTGTACTATTTGTTTCTGGTCGTGAAATTTCGTTGAGATGTGCACCTGCCTGGGATTCCTAGAAATAGTGGACATGCCGCGTAGTTCTGCAGATAGCGCATCTGCCTAGTCACCGCCGATGCATCGTGAGATTGTATAGATGAAGTCCAGCCACGTTTGATCATGTGATTAGGAGATCATGTGATTAGGTGATTAGGAGAAAGTCGGCCTGAGTAGGTACATCACGTCGCGCAATGCGCATGTCACATAGCTGTCATGCTTAGCATTCACTACTCCTCTGATTGAACTATTCCCGAATAACAAGCAGTTGACAACTAATTACTAAAACATATGCAGCCATGAACACAGTGACCGTAACAGTGAGAGCCAGACGTTCTCTGCCAGGAGCGCGAATTCCCACTATAAACAAATTCTACCCGATGTAAACGCCGTCGACAAATACTACGATATTGTTGCGTCACCCCCAGCCCGCTGCTGTCAAGTATCCAGCAACCTGAGCCGTTATCCTGAGTCGTAACTGTCACCGCTCACATACCCGTCATCACACCAACGTGCCCGCCACAGCTCCACACGTTGTACCTGTCACCACTCCATGTCCACGTCTCACATACCCACCATGACGTACCCACCATGACTCCACACGTACCCACCATGACTCCACACGTACCCACAATGACTCCACACGTACCCACCATGACTCCACACGTACCCACCATGACTCCACACGTACCCACCATGACTCCACACGTACCCGCCATGACTCCACACGTACCCACCATGACTCCACACGTACCCACCATTACTCCACACGTACCCACCATGATTTCACACGTACTCACCATTACTCCGCACGTACCCGCCATCAACCCACACGATACGTCACACGGCCTACCTCGACCCGAGTTGGTCTCTCAGACAAACATCGGTCATCGCGCTCGGCTACCCGGTCGAGCGTGTTTACTCAGAGTGGCTCCTCGCGACATGTTCTGGAGGCTGTTCAAAGGGTTCGACATGGTCGGCCCGTCTGTCTGGAGAGGGCCTGTTGAAGCAGGAATCTGTGGTATGCCGGCATGCAGCGTTGTTGCAAAACATTCGCTCAATCATGGCTGTATGCACAATAATATTGACGGACAGTTTGTTGGTTTTGTTGTAATCGATGCTTACCGCATTGCTTCCCATACCTACACTTCTATTGATAATTCGATCACTAATTGTGCAAATCCTTGTGGCAATCATGGACCAAAGAAGGAATAAATCAAGGAAAGAAATAAAACAGCCGCAGACAAATATGTTTTTTCGGAGCATGTATTTCATACACACTCAGCATTTCGAGCGGTAAGATAACACGACTAATCTTGACACGAGAAACAAATAATTTATTGTTGAGTCCTTTGTCAACATAACTGAAAGTATGGCAATTCTGGATGAAGTCGGCATCAGATCACGGTGGTTTGCTCGTCACCATCCCGTCTTTGCACCTCACGCCGCCTCGCCGCGCTGCTTTTTCGAAGTCTGTGGGTGTCCGTGGCTCGTTTCACGCTCTGATTCGGCTATTGATCGGCTGAGAGCGGCTGTTGGTCCCCGGATGTCCCCGCTGCATCTGTCGACCTGACAGTCGGGGCCGGCCGCCCGCCCGCCCGCCAGCCAGGGCCGAATACATGTTAGCTTTAGAGGGGAAGAATTTTGACTATGCGCCATTCAATTTGTGAAATGAATGTGATCTGTTCTAAATAAAGATGCATGTTTCAGAAGTATGAGTGTTAGATCTTGTTGACTTGCATCTTCCTAAAATGCACTTACTATGCTCCTGGTGACCATCATGTGATTTTCATCGAAACACACTACGCGAAAATATCATTATACCATTACACGAATACGATTTCCACATTACCATCATAGAAGTTAAAATGTAAACAAATGCTAGTGAATTGGTTTCGATATAATGGAAGATCGGAGATTGGAATACATATTATTAGATATTGGAAGATGGAGATTATAATGGAAGATTGGAAGATGGGAGGGAATTGCAAATTGGGGCAAATTTGAGTTTTAGGTCTCGTTAATTTCAAACTGAAATAAATTCGAAATATTGGCGTTTAATAATGCAATCTCAAGAATCTATCTTATGCGCTGAACATTGAGGGAAACGCAAAAATGTTCCGTAAATGACGGCGACTTGTTTTGTCTCCTCTCCGCCCTCGTGCCCGTTTCGCGCCTCCCTCCCCGACAGGCCCTGTCTGGGCACATCAGGTGGCTGAGCGGCTGAGAGCACGGCAGTAGACAGGCCGGGCAAACAAACCGCGCGGAACCTGAGCGTCTTTGTCGCACCCTGTTGGTGGCGGTGTCGCACCCGGCTGGTGGCGGGCGCCAACACGGCTGACGTCACTGGCCGTCTCTGGAGCCGTCAACACGGCTAGTTCCAGCCGACGGCAGCGCCGTCACGGCCAGGCGCCATTGTCGGCCGCGGCCGCCGCTAATGCTGCCTTCCGACAGCAGCTCCACAGGGGCGCAGACGTATACACAGACAGGCCGAGATGCAGCCACAGACATACAGACAGACAGGCTGACATGCATACACAGACATACATGAAGACAGGCTTACATTCAGCCACAGACATACAGACAGACAGGCTTACATGGAGACACAGACATACATCAAGACAGGCTTACATTTAGCCACAGACATACAAACAGGCTGACATGCAAACACAGACATACAGACAGATAGGCTGACATGCAGCCACAGACATACAGATAGACAGGCTGACATGCAGCCACAGACATACGCTTACATTCAACCACAGACATACAGACAGACAGGCTTACATGCAGACACAGACATACAAACAGACAGGCTTACATGCAGCCACAGACATACAGACAGACAGGCTTACATGCAGACACAGACATACATCAAGACAGGCTTACATTCAGCCACTTACATACAGACAGACAGGCTTATATGCAGCCACAGACATACAGATAGACAGGCTTACATTCAGCCACTTACATACAGACAGACAGGCTTACATGCAGCCACAGACATACAGATAGACAGGCTGACATGCAGCCACGGACATACATACAGACAGGCTGACATGCAGCCACAGACATACTACAGACTGGCCGACATGCAGCCACTTACATACAGAAAGAGGGGCTGACATGCAGCCACTGACATGCAGCCACTGACATGCAGCCACTGACATGCAGATCGACAGGCTTACATGCAGCCACTGACATACAGACAGACAGGCTTGCATCCATCCACTGACATGCAGATAGACAGGCTTACATACAAACAGGCAGACACGCACAAATGCACGCACTTCCGAGGCTCGCACACATACACAAATACATAAGCGGGCAGACGTATACGCAGTGTATTATACACGTATGTATACATATTATCAAGTGCGTACGCGTGTATTGTGCTGGGGTATAGCCCGAAGCTCAATGTCGGAGGTATGGCGGCACGTTTCCAAAAGAGCCAGCAGCAAAGAGTTGGCAGATCGACCAAGCTTCAAGGGAGCCAAGTAGCGCAATGCCGATAAAGAACTGTCGCAAAATTAGCATGAATGACCGAGTGTTTGGCTCGTCATGCGACAATAGGCGGCCGACGACAGGGCTGCTCGATATGAGAGGCGCCGTCGCCCGTGTACTGTGTAGCGGACTAATGGCTGTCGCTCGCCAATGGATGACCTCATTTGCGGTCCGCTTTGTGGTCGTTTGTTGGTAAGGAGTTGCCGCTAACCGGTGCCGTCTCACGAGCTACGTGGGCCTACAGGCATAACGGCTGGCCGACGACCCTAAGTCAACATCGCCCCAGGCCGCCGACCGCTAGGGAGTGTTTCCAGAAATTAGCATCAAGTGACTAATTTGAGCAAGAAACCGAATTCCAGCCAGTGCAGTTTTACCAACACACTGGTTTCCACGTCCAGGCAGGCACGAAAACAAAGAAATGATAACAAAACACGGTGGAAAAACGTGGCATGAAAACAAGTCGTTATGCGTCTCAGATCGTTCAAAGCCGCTGTCCATCACGTGATTACCGCCCATTAATATTCTAGCAGAGAGGCGGAGACTGGTGTGCTCACAAAGGAACCTGTCGCTTCGCGGCCGATGGTTCTGTCGCGTCCCCGAAGCTGCCATGTGAGTGTGTGTGCCGCTAACCGTCCGGAAGAGTCGCCTGTCAGAACCCCGCGGATTCCTCGGTATACGCCAGGTCTTCACGGACGAGAGGCAACAAGCATGCCTGTCACGAGGACGCTGCTCTGCCCACTCGCAAAGCGGAATTCCGCCGAGTCGGTGGTACAGTGTGCTCTGGGCAGTGGGCAGAGGTTGCTGTGCCGACAATGCCAAAGAATGAAAGAATGGCGGTCTGGGTGGTCACTGAGGCTGCAAAACAAATAGCCAAAACCCGGCCCCGTTGCCGCCATTTCTAAGGAAGTGTCGTCACTGCTGTTTTACATAGTGGTTACGGCGGTCTAGTTAACTAACGTTGTTATAATGTGTTTTAATTACGGACACGTCACGGGCTTAAAGAACGTCTTGACTCCAGCTTATCTGAATAAGTAGAGGTTGAGCCATATCTGTTCCACCAGCACAGAGCAAAACATTATTTCTCGGTAGCACTATCAACTATCAAATCACTGAATCGTATGAATTAATTTGGATCGAATCTTTCAAAGGAATGAATTATTGGATACCTAACCGGCATCAACCATGCTTTACCACGTGCAACCAACCTTGCTTCCTTGCCTTCGATTCAATAATGCTGCGAAATAGGATCAAAGACGCCAAATATTTCAGAGGAATGTTTTATTTACCGTTAGCGGCCGCCGGCAGGCCCTGCACTGGTATCAAAGTTTTCTCAGGTTATCTGAGTTTCCGCGGCCTTGAGATGTCAAAACTCACTAACGCATGTATAACTGACGCTATTTAAGGCAATCCTTTTCATGTTTTGGCAAGATAGTTTTCATGTAAGGCTGAATATTTTGAGTGGGTTATCAAAGCTCACTAATGCAATTCTCACGGTACCAACGTTGATACACACGTCATTCGTCATGACGTCATCACGTCATTCCATCGACGTGATGCTGTTCTCACACCCTGCGAACAAATGCTTCTCAGGCGAGGCAAACTAACCTAGATACTAGGGTTAAAACACACACAACACTCATGAATGACTAGTTAAACATGCGCAATGAGCATGTCTGTGTTTTCTCCGTATTATCTAGGTTTGCCTGCGGTACATGACATGGGTGTCACTTTATGACATCGG
>JARFNZ010178560.1:0-16185 GCA_031763405.1 Balanus nubilus
CGCCCCCCGCGCGATCGGGGATATTTTGAAGTCGGTTCTTCCCATGCGATACCAAAGACGCAATGTAGAATCCGCAAAGTCTTAAAAACTGTAACTTCAAGTCACTGCATTATCTCGCTTCACTCAGAAGGATGAGTCGACCCAAGTGAAACAGCGTCCAGGTGACTGAACTCTGACTGAAGCGACAATCCATGTAACTCAACTCTGACGCGATTAAATCTCAAAGTTTCCTTGACTGACTCAACTCTGACTTAATTCCTCGAGTCAGAATTGAGTCAAAGCTGGCTCAACTTCTCTGAGCCTAACCTTGCCAGTATGTGTTGAATTGAGGCACAGTCCTACCTAACCTGTGTGTGGACAGTCGGGCTCTGTGTGGCGTGTGACAAGTGACCGTCCGCCCGTCCGCCAGGTGAGTGGCGACCTGAACCACCTGATCCACCTGTGGGACCCGGCCAGCCTGTCGCGGCTGCACGTGTTCCGCGGCCACCGGGGCGCCGTCACCGGACTGGCGTTCCAGCGCGGCACCCACCAGCTGTTCAGTGCCGCCGCCGACCGCATGGTCAAGGTCTGGAGCGTGCACGACCGCTCCTACATCGAGTCGCTGTGAGTCGCATCACATACAAATTGAACAAGCATGTGGATCCTGAACGACTCCATATTTCACGAATATTTACCTGGTCATTCTTGTGCACAGCTCTATTTGCAACGTTGTCGTTTTACCAAAATGAGTGAAATCCAAAAGTGCTGTTCAGAGCTCATTCGGTACAGATACCACCTAGACGCAGCTTGAGTTTTCCACTTAATTTGAATAAAAATGATGTGATGGACGCTGATATACCGGACCGGTGTGGATGCCACTGTGACGGTCTGTGCTGCCGGTGTGGATGTGACGGTGACAGTCTGTGCTGTCGGTGTGGATGTGACGGTGACAGTCTGTGCTGCCAGTGTGGATGTGACGGTGACGGTCTGTGCCGCCGGTGTGGATGTGACGGTGACGGTCTGTGCTGTTGCGGTGCGCAGGTTCGGACACCAGGACGCCATCACCGGGCTGGACGCCCTCAGCCGGGAGCGGGCGGTGACGTGCGGCGGCCGGGACACGTCGTGCCGCGTCTGGAAGCTCGTGGAGGAGTCGCAGCTGGTGTTCACCGGCCACCGAGACAGTATCGACTGCATCCGGCTCATCAACGAGGAGCACTGGGTCACCGGAGGACAGGACGGGTCAGTCACTGGGTCACCGGGGGTAGGACGGGTCAGTCACTGGGTCACCGGAGGACAGGCCGGGTCAGTCACTGGGTTAATGGGGACAGGACGGGTCAGTTACTGGGTCACCGGAGGACAGGCCGGGTCAGTCACTGGGTTAGCGGGGACAGGACGGGTAAGTCACTGGGCCACCGGAGGACTGGACGGGCCAGTCACTGGGTCACCGGAGGACAGGACCGGTCAGTCACTGGGTCACCGGAGGACAGGACGGGTCAGTCACTGGGTTACCTGGGACAGGACGGGTCAGTCACAGTCATAGTCCTATATGATTTGTCGTTCATTATGCTATAAAACGCGAGAGAAAAAATCACTTCTTTGCTCAAGTTGACATTGGATCTAATCTTCGTTTACGAGCGGGTTAAGATTAACGTTCTATTTTTTTTTCAGCATGGTATGCCTGTGGGGAGTGGGTAAGAAGAAGCCGCTGTGCTCGGTGCCGCGAGCACACGGTGTTGACCCGGAGAGCCATCTGCCGCGCTGGGTGTCGGCCGTCTCGGCGCTGACCAACTCGGACCTGGTGGCGTCCGGCTCGTGGGACGGCCAGGTGCGGCTGTGGCGGTGCGCGGCCGGCTTCACCTCGCTGGCGTCGCTGATGGCGCTGCCCGCCGCCGGCTTCGTCAACTCGCTGACGTTCAGCGCCACTGGAGACCGGCTGGTGGCCGGCTGTGGACAGGAGCACCGACTGGGCCGCTGGTGGCGGCTCAAGGAGGGCTCCAACCAGCTGCTGGTGTTCCCGCTCACCGCTGCGGCGCAGAAGCAGGTGGACGCGGACGCCGGATCGTAGCGGCTGGGGTGTGTCGCAGACCGAGACGCTGTACAACATTCGTGTCCCCGTGTGGTGTCTGAGAAGCGTTCGTGTTATTGTGCGAAGTTTGAAGGACGTCTGAAACGTGTTTGTCAATGTGCGAGTTGCATCGCCCTTGGGCTTGGTTTGATACCGAATTTAGCGCGAACAGTGAATATGACGCGTTTCTTTCGTGCTTGAAGACCGGTGTTTCCATATATATGGAATGATCCGAATTCCGAATGCCCGCGGCGGTTGCTATTCGACAGGTGAAAAGACCATCGCAATACAGTGCACCATTTAAATTATCGGTCCTATCGCCATATTTTTTTACGGGAATAGCAAAGTCCTCGGTTGCCAGTTTATTGTTTTCTTATGGGATTAATATCTGCTGAGTTGTGTGGATCATTCAGCACTTCATTCAGACCTTCATCTGAGCAAGAACTGAGTAAGCAAGACTTCATAGATCAATCCCTGGGTCGCTCGCTCTGTGGACTGCCGCCACCCAACTGGCCAGCTAAGGTGCGTGGTGGGCTCCCGCTAATTGTCGTGATTGTTAGGAGGAAGGAGCCCTCCTGAAAATTGGAGTCAATGTCCCGAAGGAGGCGAAGGAAAAATAACAAACGAACTAAGTCTAGGCAGGCACGTTACAGACCATAGTGACAGGGTATTGAGAAACAACCCTGCTCGAGACGTTGTACCAACTAGATCGAGTACTTGGGATGACGTCAGAAGAAAAGTAAAGTGGCCAGCGAAACATGGATTTCCTGTGGGAGACTAAAGTCCCTTCGGCGAAATTGAATTGCAGATTTGAGCTTGTCTCGTCTAAACGAGTATTTTACTGTCAGATTTTCTTAATTATGCAAGAGACAAGATTAAAAGCACGCGTTTTTGTTTTGACCAAAACAAATGTGCCATCCACCGCCCAGAGTTCTTGCGCGTATGAATTTGAATAGGGCTGGGGCGTCATTTTTAACTTGCCTTGAATTATGCACTGTTGGAGAGCCAATATATGTTTTCATTCATTGGTAAATTTTCACTTCCCAACTAATTTTACTTCCCTCTCAAAAGCCAAAATGTGTTTATTCCGTAACGTCATTTTGACGTAACAAACTATCTGGCCACGCTGCTACATTCAATACCGTAGCTGAGTTATGACGTCAACGTTCCCACCGGGGCATGAGGATAATTCTAGATATTTATAAAACGGTTGTGAATATAGGTTTTTGAGAGCTTTATTTGTAATCAGCGTCAAAAAACTATTAAAAATGGAAAAATCAAACTAGCAGTTTCGAGCCCCATTAGTTGGAAAGGATGTGGGGCCAGCCAGAGAGCAGTGGTGTGAACGCTGATATTGCTTACGTGAAACTCTGAAGCAGATATCAAAGCTTTATCACAAGCGAGGCAGCATATGCCACAAGGCCCTCGGGCGTGCACGACGTCGGTACACGTTATATGCGTGCGTTTGAGTCACGGTTTGAGTGCGGTGGCAGTCATTGCAGTAAAATAGCATTTTCGTAGAATGTCACGTTTCTGGCGCTACTCCGACGAAAGTGTTCATCGCGCGTAAATTGAAAGCAATGAATCGAAATGGGATGATTGCCGGTTCAACTTAGTAGTGGTACATAACATAGGAATTAAATATTGTTTCTAGGTACTGTCACAGCTACAAGAAATACGGTAAGTCTTTGCATCTTAGCAGGTGATAACATCCATCGTCCAAGTGCCACTCTGGAACCAGGGTGGGGACTTGGAAGCAAGGTTCGATAACCTCGCGGAGTCAAAAATAAGTTTAAAATTTTGATTTGGGTAAGCTGCCCTGATGCTGAACTCAACTTATCACCAAAGTTTCATGCTATGGCACGATGAAGGCTATCCTGATGCATAACATTGAATAAATTTAGTCTGAACCTTTTGAATGACATATTTGTGAGAACCTGTGCTAAGCAGAGCTTATGTGGGTCCTGATATTTACTGTC
This sequence comes from Balanus nubilus, assembly GCA_031763405.1. Lineage (NCBI taxonomy): Eukaryota > Metazoa > Arthropoda > Thecostraca > Balanomorpha > Balanidae > Balanus > Balanus nubilus. Next base: position 4,024 of record JARFNZ010178560.1, read on the forward strand.
CGATCAGGAAATCGCTGGTAGGTGAACTTTAGGACCTTGTGTAATATCAGACGGTGCGTAATATTGGACACTCCATTTTCTCTACAATTGGATCCTTGGTGTCCATGAAAGTGTGCAATAAGTCATGCATTTTGGGTATTATCGGTCACCCCATGTTAAACATGATGGTGGGTGGTAACTTTGGGAGAGAAACAAGGGGAGGCCACTTGCTGAATAAGACACAAAGAGAACAGTCTAAGCTGCTTTATGTCCCATACCCATATACATGCCAACCTGAATACAAAAATATATATAATCCTTAATACAAGTTTATGAAATTAAATGTTTTGAAAATGGACACCCATCCAAAATTATCTCCTGATGTCTGATAACACCCAAGTGACCCATCTTTCAATGCTCATTGCTCATGCCTCACTGTGTCTAGCTGCAACATCAAAACCTATTGCAAACAGAAACAAAGGCTGTTGGATGTTCTTCCATTTTAAGCATGAGCATTGCAAGTCCATTCATTTAACTTAAAATTACAAGGGTTTAAAGTTACACATCTGATGATACCCTAATTTCCCCTATCTGGCAGACTAGGCTGAATGTTTTACATCCCCATGATGTACCTACCAGTTACCACCATCCTACTCTGACTAGTTAAACAAATTCCTCAGAATGAGTCAGCTTTATGTAACATTACTTTTTGAAGGAGCAGTTCAGAGTAGACAGAAAAAAAATTGGCATGAGTGCTAAAAAGAGTCTGAATTATTCTGAAGAGTGACATTTTCCACCACAATTTCACAATCCTAGCATGCGTAAAAGTTAAAGCAATGCAAATTATTGGCATAACTTGCGTGCTGAATCAAACAGTTTTGATTCAGGTTTAGATAAGCAAGTCATTAAAATGTGAGTCCTAGTTTTGAGCTTGTGATAACCTTAGACAGGCATTGTTTACAAAGTATGATGCATGTTTCCAGCAAATGTTTGTATTATATGGTAGATACATACCTTCCTAATTTGATGTGCTAATATACTTGTACAATATGTTACCTATTTTTTGTTGTGCAAACCAGGTTGGGTCAGCATAGGAGGCTTGGTGGAAATACTTCAGTATCTTGCCTCCAAAATTTATAGCAGTACACTGTATTGGTATATTGGGGATCCTAATAGAAGTCAAGTAAGTCAGCTGATGGTAGCATCAATGCAGAAACAAAGGAAACAAAGGTCTAAGTTTAATGATGTCACTGAAGTACTTTTGAATGCTACTGCCAGCTGGGCCCTTTTTGACCAGCGAAGCTCTGATTGCTCCCTGAGAAAAAAGGCTACATGCCTGACCACACTGGGCCCTGTTGTGCCAATTACCCTTGTTATGAAGAAGATGCATTCTACCCAAAAATATGTGGTACCAGCCCAGGCAGGCATCCCAGTTCTGTGCATCAACTTATCATGCTATTAACAATATTGATAAGCATGGGTAGATCCAGGGGACTTACTCCTGAAAGCCTCCCGAAGTTGTCACAAATGACAAAACTGAGACATTTCCTGATGTAGTGGAAAACCTAAGTGACTGGTTAAAGAAAGCTTGTTTAAATTCATCTTTCAGTGTGTAAACAAGGAAAATCCTATGGGATTTCAGGATTGTGAGACTTTGTTCTTTGGCCCCTCCGGAATCAGCTGTTCCAGATCTGCCAATGTTAAATATAGATAAGCATCTGGCTCTGCTGCAGCAATAAAATAATGTATGTGCATAATCATAGATAAATTACTGTATGACTCATTTACTGTGGTTAGTGTCTGTTTACTCTATTCATGTCTCAATCATGATAAATAACAAAGTAAAAATGTGAGGTTGTGCCTTAGTGTTGCAATCAGATGCCCAGTCTAGTAGCCTATACATAAAAATGAAAGTGAAAGTCTTCTTTGTTTAACCAAAAGTACTTTTACCACCCTTTTTCAACTACTGTAGCTTATTAAAGGCACCTATTTCCTTCAGTGCTTATTAGGATATGTTAAATACATTGATAAGGTCATATTATGAACATTGAACAGCAACTGTTGTCATTGCATTCCTTTGCTACCATTCCTACAAAGTCTGTTCATGGCTGGACTTTTTTTTTATAAATTAAGTCCAAACCTTTTGAACAGACAGATTTGAGAAATCAGAACCTGTGCTAAGTGAAGCTTGCTGCGCAAGTCCTCATCTCTACCATCCGATCGCGGAATTTCGGGTAGCCGACAGATGTTAGCCCGAACGTTTTACATGCCCAACATAGCCGGACATTGTCTGCCCCGCTCACTGATGTCAACTGGCCTTGAGTTGAGTGCGGTCGCTACCACTGGCCGCATGACATTCCAGTCAGGAGCAAACAGCGAGCACCGAAATGCTCGAACCTGGGCTCTCACTATCGGGTACCCCTGTCCCTGCGCCCTCCCTACTGAGCTACAGGGTCGTGCAATGAACTTGATTCCAGTGTTGATATTTAGGTTATTTTCTGGTCTTTTTTGGATCCAAAAGATTTTGCTGTCTTGAAAAATGTACTGTATTTTCACATATTGTTGCTCGCATTTCTTTACTCCACTTGCAAATTAAGCTTACTCGCATTTGTCATGCCGGCAAACGTGCCACATATGTTTGAATACTGCAATACACCTTTATGTGGGAATGGCCTGTGTACTGCGCAGCTCGTGCCGGCACGAATGTTCAACAATTACCGGGTGTCACGTAATTACGGTGAGTGGCGAACTGCGGCCGGTGGCAGCGGCCGTGCCGTACTCATGATTAGACAATGTCGGCGGGTGGGGCGTGTCAAAGTATGTCGGGCCTGAACATTTTTTGTCTTGATTTCTGCCGGTCAATTGCCTTATCGGACAATAGACGTCAGGATCAGCGCAGCAAGCTTTGCTTAGCACGCTTCCTGACCCCATAAATCCGTACTTTCGAAAGGTAATTTCTAACTTATTACGCCACATATTTTGATACTGGAAACATGAGTTTGAAATGTCAGAAATTTACTCTCCACAGGCTAATCATTTTGCTCTCCGGGACCAGGTCTTGAAATGAAAAATCCAATACTGCTTGCTTCACTGGAACTTGACCTTGTTTGTTTATTGTTAATAGTGGTTCGTGTTAAAATAGACTTGTGAACGATTCTGATTGAATCATTTTTTATAATTTGTATTTAACGTGAATGATTCATGATTCGATTCACCTCGCAATCTTCTCATGAATTATTTTTTGAACCATTCACACAAAATAGGGTATTAAATCATTCATAGCACAATGATTCAATCTTGTTTGGGGACAGCGGAAACTATACAAAAGATAGCCCACCTTCATAATGTGAAGTGGAACTTAGTCAACATATGCCAAAATAGCTTTCAGGAACTTCATTTGGTCTGTAAACATCCTCATTCCGAATGAATGTCCCGTTTTTTTGTTGGCACTTACGCATTGATCATTAATGTGATTGCATCATTCATGAATGATTCATTTATTGAATCACTCATGAATCATTCATGTAAGTCCGTGAATCACTGAAACGTTCACCAGTGGTAATGTTGAGTGGTTGCATCATGATTGAATCATTCATGTTTGCTGGTGAATCATGATTGAAACATTCGTATAAATATTGAATCATTCACTAGTCCGGTGTATGCACATTAAACGGACTGTCCTACCTTCCTGAAAGTTGTCAAATATAATTGTATTACATGTCAAAATCAGGCAATATCTACTGGCCACGTTAGTGTCCTCTTTTCCCGAAAATATCGCATAATTTAAAAGTTGTAATATAAAGTCAACGTGGAAATTTCCATTTCCCCATAGTTAATTAGCGGGCGGGCCTATGAAAGGCCTTAGCTGCCAAAATCAACTTTAAATTTCTCGAAGATCAGATAACTGTGATTGTTTTGAATTATTTGCGCTATAGTTTCGAAACACAGCTGCCAACTTAGCTATTTCAACTGAAAACTTATGTTAAGGTGGGACAGTCCCTTGCACATGAAATTATGTAGAGAGAAAGCTCCAAGGACAACTTATCAACAGCCCACAGTGAATCTTGAAGACCTCTTCATAGGTATACTGTTAGCTTTTTCAGATATGGCATACATGCTTTCTATTAACTCTAATGCCCTGTTACTTTATTGTTCGCGCATTACCATTCTGTCCACCGCTTTTCAGATATGATCTCGCCGGAGGAGATGGAGTTTCTGGCCGAGTTTGGCACGCTCACCATCATCCCCAACTTCCAGCAAGAGCAGCTGTACCTGATCGGCGGCGACGTCGGCCCGTTCCGGCCCGCCCTGCCCGTGGACGTGCCCGTCTGGCTGGCCGTCAACCTGCGGCAGCGCAGCAAGTGTCGGATCGTGCCCCCCGACTGGATGGACGTCGATCCCCTCCAGGTACTGTCGCATCATCCGGCGCTGGCTTTAGGGAGTCCGATCAGATTTGGGATTGGGAACTGTCTGAGAAGGCGATTGTCTGACACTGACGATGGGGTTTCTACTCCGTTCGTATTTTACTCCCAGGTCTGATGAGGTATGATGCTTCTTGGTTGCAACTTTGCATAGAGGCGTGAGCCAACTAGTAAAAATTGAAGAAGGAAAAATATTGTGTATATGACATATGCACAGTTGGTAGGACCACGTGTACAATTTGGACGACATAGTGCAATTTTAAATGTGTATGGGAAACATCTATTTTTGTAGATAAAAAAATGGTAGATACCCGATACCTATAGTACTATGAGAAAGATAATTATTGGGCGGCAGGAGGGAAGATATTTCATTTGACTAGGTATACAAAACATTGTCACTTTACCGTTTGCTTTATTTTCGTGTCATTCTGCAGGAGAAGAGAGATGAGGAGAAGAACTCGGCGCACTTCACGCCGATGCCCTGTGAGCACTACATGGAGCTAACACAGCTCATCATGGACGTGGCTGCCGGTGACATACCCAGGGCCGACCAGATCCGCACCATTATCAAGGTACATAGTCCATGCAAACGGGAAAGCTTCTGAAGCTTGCACTGCTGCAATTGTTGACATCGAAACGAGTTTATTTAAATTTTAAGAGGGTGATGTGTCGGATCGACGTGGCATGGACCTAATTGCGTGCATTAGCTTTGAATGGTGACCTTACGCTGTGCCCGTTTTTTTTTTGTAAGGACATCTGGGACATCCGTGTGGCAAAGCTCCGTTCTTCGGTGGATGCCTTTATTAAGTCCAACTCGTCATATGCGAAGCTGGACCACCTAACTCTGCTAGAACTGAACACGGTCAGGCCGTTCCTCAACCACTCGCTAGACCAACTCTACCGCATTAAGAAGGTCAGTCGTAGTTGTCCTCGCTGCAATAACAGAAACGACATATTTTTTGGGATTAGTGTTCCCCTCTTGTGTGTTTGATGTTACACAGACAGCAGCGTGTAACATCATGCACACGATAAGGACGATAGTCCGAAAAAAATATTTCCTTTGGTATCACTAGTACCTCGTCTCAATCGTTCCGTAAAACTGTGACTCGTGTCTACTTTGTCATCGGTACGTCATCTTTTATGTGAACATCCAATACCTCAAACTGTTATCACGTTCCCACATAATTTAAACGCTTACGTCGGCGACCTTTATTCTTGGTACGTTTTTCGAAGATTTAGCATTTTTACTACGATCTACGTCTCACGACTGCGTTTGACTGCCTACCCGACACTGATTGCTAGATTAGAAAAGTTATCATCGTATTATTTTGCTATTTATACTTACCACGTACCGGTCCATGGTGCTTGACAGGATACTTACCGGAGCGTCACACTGGATTCAAGTCGACCCGCATGATGGCGGACACTGCGGTGTATGTACAATGAACTTAGTGAGCTCCAAGATAAGGACCACTGCAGGCTCTCCCAATATTCTGGCCCAATCTGGGCTTGACCATTGTTTGTTGCGAAGAAGACAACGGCGTGACACCAGGCTTGACTCCCATGCTGTGTTGAGTACGACATAGTTTAGTGGAAATAAGACAACATGTCGCTATCGTCGTTGACCTCTCACGCCCAGCTTCAACTGCCAAGGTGATAGAAGAAATACGTGATTGTGCCCAGGCTTGCCTTGACGCAGGTCGGAGAATGGCGGAATCACCAATCGGCCTAGTTCTCCGTTCTCTGCAGGTGTAGTGCATTGCGGAGTGAAAACGCCGTCTTCACGGCTTGCTGGGCCCACCAGACACACCTGCACTCTGATCTCGAGATCAGAGTGCAATCACGGGACATACATACAACTGTTACGGCCATCCTGTTATGGAACTTGCACTACAATGTATGTAGCAAGCGCGTGTCTTCCTGTGTTTCGTTCGAAGGTATTTGCAAACAACTTGTTTTGTCATCGCCTACTTTGACTTACGGATGACGTAATTCGTGAACCGTGGCTGGTTGAGGTTGAGATATCCAGTCGTGCCGATGCCGGATCATGCACCTCTTGTCAGTGTGAGGCCACTGTGTCAGATTTGTCGGAGGTTCATGCTGGTACGCTCACCGCTACAGTTGGCTGCTATGTTATGTTGTGTCTGTGCTGCAAAGAATGCCAATGACTTTCTTTAACAAAACAGTTTTTGCGATTTATTGGAATTTGATTGGCATTTCTGGGCCCGCTAGGCATGCTATGCTGTTCTGCAGATATTTTCGTATTGCTGGAATGCGTATACAGGACGTTCGACGAACCTATTCAGGACAGCACCATTTTGACTCGCCACATCAAGAAATATGAATGATCGATAAACACTTGCATTGAACTGCGTTGCCATGCATGATGCAACCAACAGACCCGTGCAATGTGCTATCGTTTATATCTCATGGCTCCCACCAGGCCACATGGTACATTTCGATTTCCATTCAACCGAAAGAAAATGCCCTTTCTTCAGCTCTAGATCAGGTCTATGAAGCAAAACATTCTTCATGCTTTTATACCAGAATAAAAGGTCCTGATTGTTCGCATATATTTTAATGTGCAGAAAATGTGTTTTATTCTTATTGCTTTAGATCTCAGAATTAAATTATTTACACACTGATGTGTATCGTTACTGAAATAATGAAATAATTTTTAGATATGAGTGTTTTTTACGACGAATACATTTTTCGTTTTTCTCGCAGCTATTCAGTCAGCGTCAGTCCTATTTGCGGACCTGTGCACCTCTATCACGTATATATGTGCAAATCTGACAGGATATTAAACCAACCAGGTGTCTGGATGCCCCTTTGATTGGAGTTATCGGTTTCCAATATTAGTGTCTGGTGGCGGCGCTCACACGTCAGTTTCCTTCACGCTCGTCCACACATTTGGTATGAGCCACCCACCAGCTTCCTTCCTTCCTTCTTCCTTGTTCCTCATGCGAGACTCGTGGAAACTTCCACGTGTCTTTGGAAGTCAGGGCTCTGTGGATGGTTGCGGGGCCATCTTGCCACTTTTAGCCTGCACCAAATTGCACGCGTTAACTTGACCTGACCTCAGGGCTCAACGCAGATGTAATACATCGAGCCGGCGTGCGCAGTGACGTCCACAGATTTCACCTTGTATAGAGAATGTGTAGGCAATCGTAAAAAATGCTGTAAACGGAAACTATCCACAAACTAAGCAGCAGCTTAAAACTGTCACGCAATTGGGTCTGGAGAATAACGGGCAACGACAAGGCTCTTGTCAAACTCCTGATAGGGTCGATCCTCAGTCGAATTCGTGCTTTGAGCAGAGGCAAGATCCCTAAAGCAGGCTACGCTGAATGAATAGCCGAATGAGAGACGAAATATATTCGTCGTAAAATTCACTGTTAGGGTTTACGACATGGCTTCAATAAACGAAACATGCCAGTGGCCCAGTGCAGTGTGTAGATAATTTTAATATGCACAGACCTAGATCGACTAAAATTATTCACACGGTCTTTAATATCATCTGAAATGCAAAAAAATCAAAATATATTTTTTATGTGCCACCCTCTAACTTCTAAATCCGGTCATATTGCGTTCAAAAATTGACCCTGTATGTGACTATTAAACATTTTTCGATCGGTCTACGATTCTCTAGTTCTGCTGTCAAATGCGTATTCATTACGCATGTGTTTTATGCATAGGTATGCTAATTTGCCCAACTTCTTTATTTGTTAACAACTTATTTATGCGTCTTCGAATTTACACCTACCTCAGTCAACGCGCAATTTGTCCGAGAAGAATAAATCAGCGATAACCCAGTGAACATGCCGACGTCATCCCGACGTCGGCTGCATGTCGTACCGCTGTCGGCGCGAAGTCGGCTTCACGGTAGATATGTCCGCATACGACGAGGTTAAGCCGATACCCAGCCGACACCCAGCCGACATCGGGCCGACGTTGGCATCTCGGCACCGACAGGCATCTCGGCATGTCGGCATCGGGTGAACGTCGGCACAATGTCGGCTCCACGTCTTCCCGATGTTCTCTCGATGTATAGCGATGTTACCCCGATATCGGGCCGACGTCGGCCCACCGTCGGACCTAACAACCTATTATCCCGACTTTGACCCGACGTCTGCCGAAATCGGCCCGACATCTCCCCGATGTTGACCCGCCGTCTGCCGATTTATTGATCCGATTGATGCGAAAGCCTGGCCCCAAGAGTTCTGCCGGCATTTACCCGACGCTTCTGGACTTCCACGTGCTCTCAATTAATGATTTTTTTCCCGAATAATTCTGTATTTATATCAAACAAAAAATACGAAAGAGCAAACATCACGACATGAGCGACTATCTATAGGCTAACAAGAGCAGTTTGGCGCCAGGTACAACCATTGTTAAACCCCATTTCAACATTATTTCAGGACGTCAAAAAAGTCACATTATCTAGCTTCTGGACCGGTAGACAGACGAAACAATTAGATACTTGTACACATGATGTACACATGTACACAACACACTACACGCGTCCCATGCCGGGCGCCAACTGATTGCCCTACTCCGGCCGGCTGAATCTACTGCGTTCGGACGGCCCGGCGCCGCGGGCGCTGACTGGGTGACCCGCCCGGTTACAGCTGGCCGACATCTACCGATATTTGCCGACGTCGGGCCGAGCTCAGATGCCGACGTCAATCAATCAATCAATCACATTATATTATCAAACGAGTACACATAATAGACGAAACACAGGCGATAGGTGCAAATGCATCAAGGCACCTCTCGCAAAAAGGTATATTTTAACATCTCCGACCGCCGTCACGGAGGCATCACCCCACCACACTATCCAGCGAAACAAGCCGCCGAACCACGCCGAACCACCGACCCCCGTTTAATATCAGCAGTTTAAGAGCGAAACCGTTTCCTTTCGAAAAGATATTGCTGGAACGAACCGACGACCCCGCCCCGTACGCCGGTGGTGAGTTGTGCGCAGTGAAAGAGGATATTCGGTTGTGTGTCACGTAGAAGCTGTGAAAAGTCGAATTGTAAGATGTCTGGAAATTGTGTTAGATAATATATTTCTGCAGTGTGCATGTAGCTGATATTGTATGATAAATTGGGTTGTGCTTTTGGAAACATGTTTACATTGGCAGAAAGGTGTTGTGGCTTTTTGAATGGAATAAGGGTGGTCATTCAAATCTGACATGCCGACTCTTAGTTTTGTGTGCAGGTGTTCCCAACTTTAGTGCCTAAAGAATAATAAACTGGCGGAGTCGGTACACCCAGCCGCTGGACTATTTCTCGTTTATAGGATTTGGGCGATGTGGTAGAACGGATGGGTTCCGGAAGCTTGTTCCAGTCTCAGATAGTGGCAGGGATAAAGGATCTCTGGAAGAGCGTAGTGTTGCTTGGTGGAAGTGAATGTGTTGATGCGTTTCGGAGTGTTCTCCCTGTCTGTTGTTGGCGGGTGTTGGGAAGGGCGATCATGATGTAGTCAGGAAGTCTGGTATCGGTGTTTATTAGCTTGAAATACATGATAAGTCGATGCATGTCGCGTCTTCCGGATAACGTGTTCCAGCCTGGCACTCCTGTTTGTGGGGGTTCTTAATGGCACTCCCGTTGCATGCCGAGCGGCCCTGTTTTGTAAAGTCTGAAGTCTTTGTGAGTCGTGGAAAGTCAAATGTCCGTCGTACACCGTGCCGCAATAATAAAAATGAGGCTGAATGTATATCGTGTATATTTGAGCAAGGATTTCCCTAGGTCTATACTTAGCTAATAGCTCTGATAACTTTTTGCATGATTTCATTGACGTATGAGTAAAACTTAAGGTCTTTCGACAGAGTTAGGCTGAGGTGCTTATGATTATAAGCCTGCTGCACGAGCTTGCCACCGAATGTAAGTTGTGGTAATTGTATATCGCGTTTGGTTGTAAATGTTTGCATGGTTGTTTTCATCTCGTTGAAGGTTATATACCACTCCTGTCCGTAAGAGTGCATTGAATTCAAGTCTCTCTAAAGTGATTGCTGTGTATGGAGGATGTTGCATGACATGTGAGGCGCGTATGTTGATATGTCGTCTGTGAATAGGAGAGCGTCGTTCGTTAATCTGTCTGTTATTCAATTTAAATACATTAATGCAAGAAGTGGGCCTAAAACAGATCCCTGGGGGCATCCTGCGTTTATCGTTATCGTCGATGAAAATATTTCACCAACTCTCACTCTTCGCTCTCTATCGTTTAGGTATGACCCAAGCCACTGCAGCCACAAGAGATCCTGTTATACCAAATTCAGATTCACATTTAATGAATAGCCCCCTGTGCCAAATTCTATCAAAATATTTGGATATATCTAATATATTGCAGTTAACTTATTCTCTTTTGTCTAGATTTTAATACATGTTGTGTGTCAGGTGCTGCAGTTGTATTTGTGTACTGTGTCCAGGCCGATACTCACTTTGCTTTTGGGAAAGAAGCTGATGATCAGTAAGATGTTTGTAAATGTGTTTGAAAATGATTTTTCCGAATACCTTCGATAAACAAGGGAGAAGACTAATCGGGCGATAGTAAATCGGATCTGATGGTGAATCTTTCCTTTTGTTAATAGGTTTGACGCTAGCCTGCTTCCAAATTGAAGGGTATGTTCCCATTTCCAAGCAAGTATTTTACAGTTGTGCGAGAGGTTCATAGATTAAGAGTGCAACGAGTTTTAAAATCTTCGGCGGGAGTTCATCAGGACCGCTAGATTTATTGGCGTCCAGGGAGTTTAACATGATCAAAACTTCACAAGGAGCTATGGCGATTGAGTCCAGGTTGGGTGCCAGCCTCCTGATGTCATGTTGTGGGTTATGGGTGTCATTAACTTCAATGTGTCATTGTTTGGCGAAGTGATTATTGAGAAGCGTGGCTTTGTGGGTGTCGTCTATCGTGATGCTCCCGTCTGTAGTTACTAATGGTGGGATGTGGTGACTAGCGGTACGTCCGAGTATAGCTTTGAGTGTCGTGATATTTGAAGGGGGGAGTGTTTATATTGAAGAAGATAATTCACCTTTGTTTTTATAGATTCGTGACTGTTACGTTTATTCATGTCGGTCACATAGTTACGCTGTGTCTTCCATATTTGCCAGTCCGAGTCACGTTATTGTTGTTTGGCTAGCCTAAACAGTCTGTTTCGTTGTCTAATGTTGCGTATGAGATCTGCCGTACTCCAGGGTTTGTGTCGTCTACCAGTCTGTAGTGTTTTAATCGGGATGGCCTGCTTTGCTGCATTTAGTATCGCTGACGTCAAGACTATCGCTGCTACTTGGACATCTCTGGGGAGTATTGTGTCCCAGTCTGTGTTCAGTAATATGTCTGTGAGTAGCTGTGAGTCAAGCTTGTCGTAATCCCAAATGCGCACATGTCGATTAGGGCCTAATGGTGATCTTGCAATAATATGCAATAAATATGCAATATCTTGCACTGCGTAAATGAGGAAATGGGCAATCTGAAAAAAAAACGGAGATAGAACACCGCCATCAATAACAATGTCGGGGTAGTTGGTGAAAAAATCGTGTAGGTTTGCCGTGTCTCTGTCAAGTCTAGTGGGTTCGTTTATCAATTGTACGAGGTCTAATACGTCGGTGGAGTCCTTAAGTCTGACGTCGGTGGAGTCCGTAAGTCTGACGTCGGCGGAGTCCTTAAGTCTGACGTCGGTGGTGTCTTTATCCCGGCAGTTGCTGGGGTATTTCGCCACCTTCGACTTGCTGGGGGGGGGGGGGGGGGGGGGGGGGT
>JARFNZ010178670.1:0-16183 GCA_031763405.1 Balanus nubilus
TATATATATATATACCTATATCGGACTTGGGACCGAACTCCTTAAAGCCAATAAGATAACAGGTGTAGGCTCGTGAAAATCGCACACCGGCGATCCGAGCATTGCATATCAGATAGTTCCACAACCTATCGAATATTCGGTAAAACGCGTTTATTAAGGATTATGACGTTACTGGGCTGAAAACGGTTAACAATGTCAACAGCGCAGTAGGTAGTTATGTTGTATTTTATTACGACATGGAATCCTGCCACCTTTTGCTGTTCGTGTCCACCGGTTTTAACATGATCGAGGTCAACACTCCACACGTGCCCGTGAATAAAACTTTGTCATTTGGGCGATAGTGACGATCCATATTCCCACTACTGCGACAACTATCGCCTTCTGAGTCCTGGCCGCTACTGTTTTCGTTGACTGGGTCAGTGTGGTCGATGAAGGTATTCCCTTGACGGAACTAGTGCGGAGCGTAGTGAACGAGCACGTATGACATACATCATGCACATTTCAGGGCCCCACGATATCGAGGCAATCACTCGGTTTTACTGCCTATACGACCATCGTGTGATCAATCAACATGCGGCCGCATCAGCTAGATCGTACACCACACCGCTTGTCATCGACTGCAGTGCTGTTTCGTAGCCTGGCAACATGCTAGAACACCTGTAGCTCCACAAACCGTTTAATCGAGGCGAGCACTTTGTCCTCGGCCCTGAAGCACGCGAACAGGACAAAAAGACCTCGTCGTCCCCGTTTCGGCGAGGGACGCATGTACTAAAGTCCGGGCTTGTCCCCGTCCCCAGTGAACCGGCCCCACCATGGTCACTACACTACCCGGCCTTGGTGTGTTACTGTGTTCCCTGTCCAGGCATGTGTCGCGCTATAGCATACCGACCCGGAAGCAGGTGGGGCGCCGCACGCTCCAATGCTTTAGCCCACGGTCTGTTACCGGGCCAGGCCATGTGGCCCGGAACAGCAGGACCGCTGCGGTCTGTCAGACAGGAACCGGCCGATTGACCCGTCGTACTTCAATTGATCGATGCTCTGCACTGATCAGTGCTGTTTACTATTCATTTGGACTGCGGCGAGCCAATCAGACAGTTCCGACCGTCGGCTTGAGTCGGTGGTCGGAACTGTAGAAAAGACGAAGAAGATATCTGTGTTGAGCTCCAAGTAGAGCGAAGAGCTGCTCTTTCGTGTGCTCGGCCTCAACCCGGCTCGAGGAACATCTTGTGATCGGTGAGGCCGTCAACTCAGCACCACGTACCGGCACGATCATGCGGCGTGGCACGTGCCACCCACGGACCGCAGGCACAGCCATCACGTGCCTCGCAGCGGGCGGCACGGCAGCACTGCGGTGGACGCGGCGGCATCCCATCAGGTGTAGTGATGTGTTGTTTTGACGCCAACGTGAGTCATTCGGTCACGCCAGGCGTCCAGATGGGGCTGTTTGTACCTGATGCGGCTCGGTGGGACTTCCCTGATGAAGGTAAGGGGCGGAGTGGGGTACACCCGAGCCGTCCCGGCCAGACAGCGATGGATGCGCGGAGCTGCCTTCACCTTTACCCGGCGTCTTGGAGGTCCCGGCTCGCGCCGCGTGGGTCGTCGGGCTGCGCGGCGCGCCGCATGTGAAGGTGGCCGTGGGATGAGGGGCGCTTGCGTCACTGTGACGCAAGCGACGGCCGCTCGAACCGTCTGCCCCCGGGTCACGGAACGCCGGCGAGCGTTCAGGTGACGTCATCACAGACGAGAGGTCTCGAACCGTGCGCCGCAATGAGGAAATGTCTGTGTGTCTTGTTTTGAAACGTGAAAAATGGCCCCAGGTGGCCGAATGTAAATTTGGTCTCGTCATGCGGGAATGTGGTGTTTAGTGCGTTGCGTTAGGGATTAGGCGCTCGGCGCAGCGACGGTTTGCGAGGGTTGGAATGACAAAGCTCTCCAGAAGAGCGGACATGCCTAGCTGTTATCACCACCCATGTCTAGCTGTTATCACCACCCATGGGTCTCTTCATTACCGAACATGATGTATTCACAACTCCGCGAGGCTCGGCAATTCGATACACTCGACCAGGGAGCGCGTCAAATTGCCACATGCCGCCTGTTGTGTACGCCGTGCGCCATGTCTGCACCTACTTTTGTGTGAGCGGCCATCTCTCCGCTCCCGGGTGGCGACCTTTCACCCGATGGCGGCGCGCTCGGCAATGGCTGGTTGCTTAACGGTGGTCGGCCCAGTAGGCAGTTTGACCTCATTGTTGCGGTTCTGGTTTGATGGTTTCGTTGCGCTCAGTTGCCTCCGATACACACTCCCGCAGGAAAAGTCACTAGAGCAGCGTCAGGAAAACGGATTCCGCGGCTGTGGAGGCGACGAGGAAAGTGTGATGACTGGCTACAAAGAGGAGGCAGCGCTGCTCAGTGGAAACGGCTGAGGACGCTTGTCATTCGTTTTAAAATGTCACTGTATAATAGCGTTAGGTCGAGGAAATCTGACCGTCGATTGGTCGATTGGAAATTCATTTGGTGTATAGTCTCAGGTATCAACCCGGCCGCGGTATCAGCGTTTCATAATTGAAACCACTTGGGCTTGCTCAAACCGGATTGATATGGGCCGATTATCGTTGTAATCCGTGCAAGAATTGCGAAAGGAATTTCATTCGCTACTTGTGCGATCAATGTCATGCGTCACCTGCCAGTAATAAACATGCCCGCGTTCTACCTTTAGGCTATAAAGGAATAGCAAGGATACCCGTTAGGATCTGACCTGTGGATGCCATTGTCATATGATCATTCTACGAGTTTCTGCTCAGCAGGGCGATATAAAATCTCTTTATTGTTCACAGCGGAGAAGACGTTCTCGGTAGCCGACAACTAGCTATCCGTTTTTTTTTCTTCTCAGAAAAATGCATACCATGTCATATATAAAACTATCTTGGTATTCCAATAGCCTCAGATGAAGCCCTCCCTGCAAAAGCGACTGAAGTTGGAATGTGTCGATCGGATCTGTTTGCACCAACCGGCTCCTGAAGACAAGGGCTGATGCAGGAAGATGTGCAGATTCGAATCAGCGGAGGCCGTTCTGTGGTCAGACGATATCGCGGGACAATCTATGACGGCAAAATAATAGACTCAGGAGGCACTTCAGCAGTTTTTGTGAACGTGCAGAGTATCTGGCAGTCAGTGCTATACGTCGTGGTCTACCTCGTCGCCGACCGATATATGTTACATGCTGCGCTTCACTATGGGCTGCCGGCCCCGTTTATCACACAGATAGACACTAGCGCGCGCTCGTACAATGCATGCGCGGGCGTGCACCATTGTGATAGTACCCTTGACCTTATGACCTCCGCTACTGTTCGGGCTGTTTCTCCATCACGGTCTCGACAGATTCATGGTTGCACGTTCGGGGAAAGCTGTTCCTCGTCTGACAGCTCCGTTGTTTATCGCGGAGTTTCTCCCAGTTTCCAGTGTTTCATGCCCCACACGCCACCGAACTCTGCCGTTTCCTCATCTCTTGACTGCACGGTGAGCGTGTGGTTGGCTACGTCTAGCTCTCAATCACGTTCCCACCGACTGTATACTGTTGTCGACCCGGAGCGCTCGCCTCTACCGGGCCTCAGCCTCACAGCAGCAGCTTACACCCAGCCCGGCGGCGAGGCGCGTTCCACAGCCCGCTTCCTGAACAGACAAGGTCAACACGTCCCCTGCGGCGGCGACGTGCCGGCGCGGCGGCGGACCGGCCGGGGACTCCGCGTGCGACCGGCCACGCTCGGCGCGGTTAGAAAGTGGGCCCGAATCGGCCGGAACCCGGCAGTGGCGCGGCTCGGTGCGGCATCGAGTCCTGTTTCACTTTCTACCGCGCGCCGCTCTCCGGACGAGAGACGGACTTGGGCGGCGGGTCGGCCCCGGCACCGGCACCAGCACCGGCGCAGTCCCGGTCCCGGCGCAGTCCCGGAGCTGGGGTGACCCTGACGGGTCGAAGCGGCCGAGCTTTCACGGCGGCTGATCCGGCGGGAGAGGGGGAGGGGGAGGGGAAGGGGAGGGGGAGGGAGGGACGGGTCACCGGCCGCAACACAACATCCGGCACCTCCCGTCAAACAGGAAAGGTCAGCAGGTACTGACCGGAACCCAGGCCTGCTGGCTATGCTTGATCAAGTGACGGCGGGCTGACGCCGATGTGGAGAATGCTGACTTCTCCGTCGTGATCTGAGCTGCGCCTTGTTGAACTACTTCCGTCCCGTGTACCAGTTCATGAACAGTTTGAACGGTTGAAATGGCTGACGTTCCGTTTTAGGTTCATGGGAAAAGAACTTCGAACAAAGGCCAAACCCTCCCATGGGACAAATGTCTGTGGCTACTTTCTTATGAGCGCCGATTGCGTTGGTCCGTTCACTGTGTCCAGGCGGGGTTCCGGTACCGGCATCCGGACGTTGCAATGCACTCGGTCGACTTCGCTATTGCTTTGTATTGCTTTAGCTTTATTTTTGTTCATTACCACATTCGTCACTTATCTGATTGTCAAAACGTAAATGTCGTTTTATTTTGCCATGTCGTCGCATTTCGGTTTGCTCCGTGCACAGATGCATGTCGTTCAGATTGAGTTTGTAAGCTCACGACTCCATCCGGAGTCTTAGACTTAAAACAAGCTTATGGGTCCATGCCATAGCCTCCGTATCAGTGTAGTTACTAGATTCGCCCTCAAGTACTCATCGAGTCATTAACTTTGCGGATTCACTGTACCCGGACTCGCCTCGTCTCCATCTGAACAGCAAGATGACAGGTTCTTATTTCTTTTGAGAGCTGGTGTATACCACTAACCCCAGAGGTTGTGAAGCGATTGCGGGAAGTATTGTACTTAGTCATGGGAAAGCAATGCACTTTAGACTTGTATCAATCGATTGAGTCAGAATTTTGTAATTTTCTTAAGAGCTAATCTTTTAGAAGAAGTATGTCTGCTGTTCTGTAACAAGACCGTCAGGTTTTGGCGCCAGTACCGGATGTGCTCGTCTGTTGTGCCTCTGACCTGGAGCCCGGAGGCGGCAGTGTCTCTCCGTTCCGGGCTGCGTGGGCCGGGGCAGGCCGGGGCAGGCCGCGTCGGGCCGGCAGTGGTCGGCGGCGCAGCTGCGTCCACGGTGCGGCGGTACCGTGTTGCAGAGGAGCGGCGGCCGCGGCCGGCCCGCACTGCCGGGGGCAGCGGCCGCACTCTGGGCTGACCGGCGGACCGGCGGCAGGAAGTGGCATCGGACAGCCGCCGGTCCACTGACCGGCTCCGGTTCTCTGTTCAGTGACCGAGGCCGGCCCTGAGCAACAGGGACGGATGATGACATGGCCTGTATGTCGTCAGCCGATGGTGATGCGGCTTTGTGGGTTTCCGTGGCAAAAATAACCACACTTGAGCAAGAGCCAGGGAGTCTCGATTCGTTTTGAATTTGAGATCCGGGGCGAATTTGGAAATGCGATAGAAGTAGGTAGATACATTTATGATATTCTGTCGTCAAAAATGGTGTTGTGACCTGTTTTTCTTGGCAGGCAAAGGTGCAAAAAGACATTTTAACTTCTTGCGTTTCGGAAGCCATTTTTGATCTCGCGTCGCAGTTTCACCAACTCTCCATCGTCATGGTGGATAGGTACCTATACCTAAACGGAAACCTACCTCCATCATCGGATCATGAGAGACGCCTTTCACCTGCGACCATGGACTGTCTCCTTAGCTGGCGGTCTATCAGGGATGCAGTTTCCTGCTCAGCTAGGGACGACACGGCATGCAGATGTCGTTCTGACAGGAAGCGCCTGGCCAGCTGGCAAAATACCACCCCGGCGCGTTTTTCCCACACGGCGGCTTTCCCACGTCTCGATCGACGTCGCACGGAGCGCCGCTTCTTTCGCAGCATATGGTGCCTTTCCTCAGAGGCAGACGTCCCCGCATAGTCGCCCACAAAAAGGTCGGCCCGTGCGCCGAGCCGGCTCCCGCGGGTGTCTCCCGATTTTCAGACGGCGACTCGGGCGCGATGCTGCCTCGGCTGAGCAGGGTCGGTGGGTTTCTCGAATGCGGAAGGAGCGTGTAGTTGGGTTTCTCGACTGCGGAAGGAGCGTGTAGTTGGGTTTCTCGGGAGAGGGTTCCGATCGGACCGCGGTCAGTTTCCAATCACGACTGGCCCGCCCTGTGCCGGAGATGGAGGTCGCCCTCGCTCGGCGGCGGTGACGGTGACGTTGGCGGTGCGGTTGCGGCGGTCAGCCGCTGCAGACGGTCACGGCAGGCAGGAGGCTGCGGAAACTCGCCGGTTTTCTCCCGGGGACCGCGGCGAATCCGCCTCACGCTCAGCCGCCACTCGGCTGGCCTTGAGCAGCTCGTGAAATGGAAAGTGGCCGTGGATCATGGCTGAACGGCAGTGCCATACTGCAGGTGTCTGCTTTTCGCATGGTTCCGGCGAAAAGACTCTTGTATTGCCTCTGACAAAGGCTGAGGTGAAATTTCACTCCATCTTAATCTTTCAGCTAGGTATATATGAACCTATACGAAATCTGGCCTTAGTGTGAAATCCTTTCGGTTTGGCAATCAGCTCCATGCTAACGGATTCCGGGATTCGACAGGGTTGATCGATCCAAAATAGCCTACAAATTACGAGGAGCGCGCTGTGAAGTGTGAATCGGTTCGCGACCGCTAAGATCACGACCCTAGTCACCTTACGCCATGCCCTATACGGTTCGCCCGTTATGCCAGCCATTGACCGGCGGCTGCTCACATATAAGCCTCGGTTCACATCGTGTCAGCGTCCATGTTACGGCCCCTGGCAGCGTTACAGGTACCTATTCAGAACAAATGATCGTTACGGGCGATGGTCTGTACAGCGCTGGGTCCCAGCGACTCGATACTGCTCTGTTGACAGACGTCGTAGGCATTTCTATGCTACGTCCAATTACCGTATTATTCAGTGCCTATACCCCTATCTTATATTGTCCAACATAGTTATATTGTTGGTTGTGCTTTTGTGTCACCTTATGATATTGCGGAACTTCGCACATCTCTATAGTCTATCCCTGCGCCGCACGTTTTCAAGGAAACACACTGCGCACCTCAGCACTCTTCTATAGCGGTCGGTCCCGAGCGCATCGGTCGACCTAAGTCTGGACCACACACTCTTCACTCCAGCGACCCCTGAGGCGCGGTCGGCTTCTGGACGTCGTACCGCTACACCGCCACACACCACCAAACCCCGAGACGCGTCGGCCGGCCTCGGCTGGGCGGCGCCGTCGACTTCCGGTCTGAGGCGGGCCACTTCCGGCGTATCGGTGTTGCGCCGTGACGGCGACCGCGGCCGCCCGAAAAACGCCTCCGTGCCGCCGCCTGCCCCGCCTCCGCCGCCGCACGGACATACCGAGCTGTTGGTCGTGTCCCGTACCGCGGCTGGGCTCAATAGTCTCTCACGCAGCGCGTTTTGGTTCTTTAGTCCTTCACGGCGCCGCGCCTGCCGACCATTACTTTAGTTGACAGCTCTCTGGGACCGCCGCCAGACGGGCTTTGAGTGGGGCTACCGGGCCGGAACGGGGTCGAGGCTCGTGATGGAATGTGCTGTCAGACTGAACGGTGTACCCAGATTGGCGTGCAGTAGTATCTATGTATGCTAACATAGATTGCCAGATCGTAGTATCTGTACGATAGTAGATTGAACACTGGTAGTGTAACTGAGCCTGCGCTATGAGATGTATTTCATGTAGGTATCACTCTCTCATCTAGGAAAAGAGGCGCATTTCATGCGCGCATTTTGTCCGGAAACCGTTCATTCTAAGGATCCTTTGTGTCGCGTTTTCTGCGTGAACTCGCAGAGTCAACATTGTCAGTCACGCTCTCAGGAATGCCTACTGTGCCTATATACCGGAAACAGACGTCTTTTCAGCGGTCCGCGTCTAGATTACGGAGCCAGGCGTCTTTTGATCAGTCCGCGTCTCTGTCGCCGAGCCGTGCCGCCTAAACACTGGGTTTTGTGTGTTTTGTGTGGTGCCTCGACGAAAGCCTGACGGCCACTCTCACGGGCGCGCTGAGGCGTCTCGCCGTCTCGCCGTCCCGCCGTTTCGCCGTCCCGCCGTCTCGCCAGGGTGATACGCTGTTCCGTGTCCCGCAGAGTTGGGTCGGGGCCGACCGTGCCGCTCCGCCGGCGGCCTCCCGGACACAGAAGGGGCGGCCACGGTCGGCTGAAAACACGCTCAGTCCTCATCCTCTCCCTCCCACTTGCTGTTGGACGTGTTATGGGAGGACACATGGGCGTAGACAAAGGCTATGCGTTCTCAAAGGTGCAAAGGCTGCCGATGCCCGGTGCACACGGGAGATTTGGCAAGGATCCCCTTTCGACCGGTTTCAACTCCCCTGCCGACCTTGGCTACTTGCCTGCTCCATGAGTGGATTTGCAACGATTGAGAATGCAATGATTAGATTTACACAGCTTTCAACACGGAGGAATTAACAACGCACGATGAATTTCAAGTAAAATCCTGGAATTGTCTTAAGTACTAGTAAGTACTCAAAGTAGTAAGTGTAATTTTATTGGAACATATTTCGCCCACGATGGGGCCCTGTGCTTGGGTTTGCGGCCGTCATTCATAGGAACGTCAAGGAAAGTACGTGTGTGTGGGGGAGGGGGGAGGGGGGGGGGGGGGGGGGGGGGTGGAGAAGGACATAAAATTTTAAATAATATTGAGGAAAATCTAACTCCCCTATGATCAATTTATTTGCAGATTTGAGCTCCTCTGGTGAATTATTTGCTCCTTATTTTTAAGAAAAGGAATAAATAGACCCAATTTTGACCGAAAAACGGGAGGCCATAGACCCCCGCCACCAATCCCGGTTCCTACCCCGGCGGCCCCTGGTGACCCCCATCAGGATGCATCCGGCTAGTAAATCCTGGGTGCCTTTTTGGGAGGACGGTTCACGTAAAGTTACCATAGACTGCCTCGAATGTAATGCGGTTGTCAGTGGTTTGCAAACCGACCGTATCGCTTGTGGTGGACCATTGTGACCGCGCAGTGGTCGATCCATGAATTATTTCCGTCCTTGACAGTCTCTCAGGTCTGATTAAGCACATTTGTCTGCTAGCGTTTCTCAACTCGAAAACAGCCGCAGTTGAGGGCCAGGATTTAACTTCCCGCCGCGCTGCCACAACGGACCCGTGCCCTTCCGGTTCCATGTGGTGTTGCCCCTAGTGACGTTAAACATTGGTACTTGATTGAGTCACACAGTATGACTTCCGCGTAAAACCTTTTCCGACCTTAGATTTAGAGGCTGCCGGACTCAAGCCTTGCGGAAGTGGTCTCCGCCTACCGGTATACTCAATAACGATATCTGCCAGCGGTCCCGGGCTGTCGGTACATCCCAGCACACGCCAGAGTTACGCCGTCTGACGTACCCTCTGACGCGACATTCCACGGTCACGCCTCACTTCACAGGCAGCCACGGTACTCCGTTACAGGACTGGCTGTTTGTCTGCCTGTGTGTCTGTCGGCTCACTGAGTTCCTAATCGCCGTCGTCTCATTCCAGATACCGGAAGCTGCACGAAGAGGAAACAAATGAAGAGAATCGGGATGAGCATAAAAAGTAAGTGAATTATTTTCGTTTGGTAATGAGTTTTCGTCTCCAGCAAGACCTTTGGTCGTAAATCTTCGTTAACAGATTCGGTTGTGACGGCTTCATTTGTTGAACCTGTTTGGCTTGTCTTTTTTATTTGAGCTAGGTTTGCACTCAATGTATGATTACCTATATTGCCTGCTTCCCGCTGTCAGTATAGGATGGGTGATTGAGTGCAATACCTCCGCATAATGTAGGACGTAGGTATACGTTTATACTGTGTACCTAACATGACGGCCTCTGTTGTCTGACGCTGTTCACCTCACCACCTCAGGTCGCTGCGACTGGCCATCATGGTGTGGCTGGACTCATACCCTGCCGACTTCCAAGACCACCCGGAGTACCCACTCATGCAGCGGATCCTCGAGTTCTGCCGAGCCTACCGACCTGCCACCTCCGAGCTGGAGAACAAGGTCACCCACAAGCTGGAGAAGTTCGAGAAGGAGGAGGAGATCAAAGGTAGGAGGACGGCGGAGAAGGGAAATCAGTCAGAGAGGAGGAGGGAAGCCATGGTCAATAAGTGAAGAAGGGGAGCAAATGGGGAACTATAATGGTTGGCATTGCAATATTTATTCATGCATATGTGGGCTATATCTACTTGTTATAGATCGATCAACGGATTCTAATTTGGAGGATGTGAAGGGCTTTACCACTTCCGTGATATCTGGCTGGTCTAACCCGACCTTTCTTATCTGTCTCTCATGGCTCTTCTACCCTAACCCGTCATGCATTGCTGTGCCGGCAGCGTCACCGATGCTGCAGCGGATCCTCTCGACAGAGGAAGTCCGCTGCCTGAGCCCGGTGCAGTCCGACGTGCCTCCGCTCACCTTCCAAGAGATCTCCGAGAGACGCTTCGCCGAGCAGCTCACGCGCATGGACGCTGTACGTGATCCGGGGAGGGGCACGGGCGATGGGGAGGGAGGGTGATCGGGTTCCATGGGTCATTTGGTGCCCTCGGGACCAGATGGAATGAGGTAAATATGATGTTTCGGGACGGGGGAGGCTGTGCAACAGGACGGGAAAAGGGGATTATATAATCGATGACACAAGAGGGACAGCAAAACGAAACTTATGAGGTAGGTACGAGTCAACGTGAGCACGACTCACGAGTGTAACACTAAAGAGGAGTTTATTAGGTACTCACGGAAACGCAGAACACGGACGAAACAATGGAAGAGAGTACCGAACAGAGCCCAGGGCTGAGAGCGCCAGGTCACCGGCGTGACGGACGAGACGCACGATAGGAAAGCATGCCATTCGCACGAGAGGTACGCAACGTGCCAGTCCGAGTGCTGTCCGTGGGCGGGTAATGCCGCTTAATTGCAGGGTGAAAGGAGCTCCGCTGGTGATGGACGACGATGGTCCCGCTGGGAGGCTGCATGGCTCAGTGGGCTTTAGGAATGTTCATGTTGCGACATCATGCGGGATGATGCAAGCCCGTTTTGTGTTTACGATGCAGCGTCCACGGACAGAACGTCTGAATAACCCATGTCAACAAGGACGTTTGGATTCTCTTTCTTCCAGTTTGAGCTCATATACCTAAAGATAATTACGCTTCATCACGTGGGTACCAAACATCTGAAATTTCGTCTCGCTTCCTGCAGGACTTGTTTCGGAAGGTGATTCCGCACCAGTGTCTGGGCTCCATCTGGTCGAAGCGGAAGGGCGTGGACGCGTCCTCAGTGGCGGCGACCGTGGACCAGTTCAACGCAGTGTCCTTCTGCGTCATCTCCACCATGCTTATGGACACGACGCTGCGGCACAGTCAGCGCGCCAAGCTCCTCTCCAAGTGGATCGACATCGCTCAGGTGAGCCAGGACAGTGGATTTGGTGATTGGAAAGTCATGGGATCACCCGAAACGTTTGTTGGAAAGGAATTTAGTTGTAATTTAGCGAAGAACTTACCGTGGGAGGCAATAAACGGTAACGTTCAACAATATTGTACGCCACCCCTTTCTTCCTAACTTGCTTCGCATATTATACAGTTATTTTTGTCCGCAGGAACTGAGGATGCTGAAGAATTTCTCTTCTTTGAAGGCGATCATTTCAGGACTACAGTCAAACCCAGTGTACCGGCTAAAGCAAACGTGGCTGGCACTCCCCAGAGAAAAGGTGAAATACGCGACATTACGTGATTGAAGCATCGAACCTGTAAAATGTAGCGAGTAGCTTTCAGTTCCAATGTTGATACTGATACCTATCAAATAGTATAATGCTGATCTTTTTACTACGCCTTGTTCCCTATCTCATTACATAAAATAAAGTGAATATGTGGCTCAGTATGTGGGTCCCAATCCGCACATATCCAGCTTTGGGTGCGATAAGCAATAACGAGGTGTTGGAACGCCTCGCTCCGTCGCAGGTATAGGTGGCGCTGACGAGGACATATAGAGAGCAAGAACTGTACACAATAGAACACCTGGACGATACTGTCGCACATGTGTATACTGTGCTATGATTCTTGTTGACCCGTGACCTCCCTGACCCTCCCTGACCCTTCGTGATCTGACTCTTCTCCCGGCAGTCTGAACTGTTTGACGAGCTGGCCAGGATCTTCAGCGACGCCAACAACATGCTGAACCAGCGCGAGCTGCTGATGAAGGAGGGCACCGCCAAGCACGCCGAGGCGTTCGGAGAGAACGACAAACACCTGCAGAAGTACCTCAGCCGGTCCGGATCAAACCATACGGTAAGACTGTAAATGGCAGGTACTAATGCTTAAGCATCCTATTTTTCTCTCATTTCTTGATTATATCAGCATTGAAGCGTTTGTTCGCCTTTTGATATCTTATAAAGACTACCCTGAGAGGACATGATTGATACTTCGTTCTGCAAAGAAGGGCGCTGAAAGTCAATACATGTGTTGAACTGTTGAGTATCTACTATCTTCTACGACGTCGACGTCAGTGAAGTTCTTGCTTATGTGAAATTTCCTTCATCAACGCGTCAACACGAGTCATGTCCCGATTCCGCTGCTAGAGGGCTCTGAAGCTGAATATCACTATGACGTAGGATACATGTGGGTGGCTGCTTTGCGGCCATGCTCTTCCTTCGACCGATCAGGTCACATCCGCCATTAGCCAAGGGCGACATCGTTTGGAACATGTGCTCGACGTGGGTGTGTGGTGGGCGTCAGAAACACCTGCATGTAGAGCATACCGGAGCTATGACAGTACCTCAGCTGCGTTATGAGTTATGACCGGCTATTGAGCCGTCTCGTTTGTACCACCTGAGCACAATCGGTGAATCACGACCCTTAGAGTTCAGAAGGTCAATGACCCTCTCCCTGTGAGCTGATGTGGCGTGCGTTATGTTAGTTTACGGATATAACTACGTCCCCCGCGTGTGCGCATGTTACAGATGAACCACGAACAAATCTGGTATCATCAACGCTCTTAGTGAGTGAGCTATGTTCGGCAGGTGACCGTGAGTCCGCCCTCTTTGCGTCCTCAGGTGAATCACGGGACCATTCCGTACCTGGGGACGTTCCTCACCGATCTCATGTACATCCACGCCGGTATCCCCGACTACTCCGCCGACGGCCTCATCAACTTCGACAAGCGCAGGAAGGAGTTCGAGATCCTCGCCCAGGTCAGTGGCAGTGGCATCAACATCCTCGCCCAGGTCAGTGGCAGTGGCATCAACATCCTCGCCCAGGTCAGTGGCAGGATCATCAACATCCTCGCGAGATCAGTAGTGCCCCGATTGCAACGTAGATAATTTAGGCTTCTGGTTTCTTCAGCATGTCGCCAACTGCATTTATCAGATGAGACGCACAAGGCGTACGGTCAGGGTCAAATTGATATGGTTGGCTTGTAAGGCACGAACACACGTACTTACTTGGTGCAGCAGGCAAGGCGGGTGGAAACATACGCAATCGCTATTACTGACTTGTAGCGCCGACCTCGATGCTGTTTGATGTTCGCGACAGTTTTTTTGTATGTGACGCTAGGCCTCAGGCATGCCGAGCGCGTAATCAGTAGCAGACAGCGCGTGCCCTTGTGATGTTATCAGTCTTTGTTTCCGTAAGATATGCAGTAAGCACCGTTGTCGCGGTGCTCACCCGTCCAGCTGCACGGGTACGGTCACGGAGGCAACTGCACGGCTGCTGAACAGGGGAACTGTATCGACTATTGTTGACATTGGCCAGCGGTCTGTTCCGGGCTCGGGAGCCGTGACTGTCTGCATTCCTCGTTTATTTCATAAAATGTCGTGTCTCATTAAGTACGCTGGATTGCTGGTTGGTGCCCTGCTCGGAAAACTGCTCGGAACGCGCCTGTTTTATGATCATTGTCATTTGCCGTGGAAATACGTTGGATAGCGAAAACGATGCCTTCCCGCATTCTCCGAATAGTCACTTTTCTAAAAGCATCGAATGAAGTAAATAAAATTAAACGTGCACGTTCCACGAATCAGTGCGCTGTATCACAAGCAAGACTCATTTTGTTATCAACATTACGCTTGCTATTACAGGAATTGCTTCAGTTAATTGCACTGACTCCACGTCTCTTCACCGAATCTCGGCCGTCAGCATACCATATAGCCCTGGCCGGCCCTTTCCTCCGCCCTCGGTGGCGTCATCGATCTCCGATGACGTCACCGCCAGCTGACATGAGTCAGCGCCGCCGCCGCCGCCGCCGCCGCCGCTGCCGCCGTCGGACCAGGGCTCATACGGCACCGCACAGCCGGCGCGTCACCATTGTCCCGCGGCTCTCGCCCGCCCCCGTCGCCCCCTGAGACACCTCCATCCCTCCGCTGACCCGCCCTCGTCCCGGCCACAGATCAAGCTGCTGCAGGGCGCCAGTAACGCGTACAGCATCGCGAGGGACCGCCAGTTCGAGCGCTGGTTCGACGCGGTACTGGTGCTGGACGACAAGGAGGCGTACGAACTCAGCTACCAGATCGAGCCGTACGGCAGCACCTCCAGTCACGGCAGCTCCAGCGGCTCCAGCAGGGACAAGATCATGCGGAAGAAAGTGGCGTGAGTAGACCAGGGCTCATGGGATTTTTTTTGGGTGGGGCGAGTTTGCTGGTGGTTATGATGCAGGATTTCGTTAGTTGGTTTTTTATATTTATCTAAAGGATAGAGTGCTGTAGTTCGTGATGTGTAGCTATTTATTACCCTCATAATTTTGTAGTGAAACAATGGAGGCATGAAGTGTATTTGTTTACGGCAGGTACCCCTCACCTATATGATGTTAGTGCAGGGATGGTTTTAATTATCACAAAGACGGCTAGGTCCATAAAGAGTCACGACTTAGGTATCCATTCCTTCCCAATTCATTGATTGAGGCCCACACTCATTTTGCATCGAATTTAGATTGATATGGGTCCCGAGGGTCTATGTAACTCCGTTCTCGCAACTTAATTATGCTAAGGGAAGTTTATCAAGCAAAACTTTCATCATTAACTAAATAATTACTACATATTAGCGGATGAGAATGACCGTTTGTGGCTTTCACAATTACTTGCAAGAAAACGTCATACTTTGTTGGGTTGGGTTTCTTGACGTAGACTGGCACATTTTCTCTGACATATATTTTCACATTTTTTAATGAGAATATCATAGGGGAGCTAAAAACCAAGCAACTCTTGCAAGCTTTTGAAAATTGTAATTATCCAATCGAAGCCCAGGTTTTGCTTACATTTTTCCTTCGGCAGCAAGTGTGCCAAGAACAAGAGTTTTTAGTAATTAGCCTCACAGCTTTGTGTCGCGGCGGGCCCAACATTGAGCGGAAGTCATTTACGCTATCTCTGAATCACTTGCATCGTCCTTGAAGCCAGTGAATGCAGCCCCATTGTTGGCCAATGCAGCTCTTGTTGCCTGTAGTGCAATGCATCCACCCCCTAGCTCTGTTGTTTGCTGGAGAAAACATATTTTCTTCTAGTGGTTACGGTTTGTATGGTCAAATGGAGGGCCTTCGTTCGTATGGATAGAGGTCAGCTCAGTTTAATAGTTTTACGTTTAATGCCGTACTGATTGTGGGCAGTTATCGATTAGGGAGCGTTGGAGGGAGAAAATCCCTGTAGTAGCGAGCACATACTTAAGAATCTTCAGGGACTAAAGAATCTCTAAAGAGCGAAGGGTTCACCGATGCATCGTTTCCTGTCTCCCGAGCATATCTCGGCTTTTCGATATCATTCTGTGCATTACAATTTCAAACCAGCCTATACCTATGTACCTGTTTTGAACCCGCCTTTAAACAACTTTATTATTCTATCCCAAATCTGAACTTCGTTTTTAGTTGACATTCTTAGTTGTAATTCCTGAGGTGCCTAATGGGTCATTGTCGTGATTTTTTGAAGTGCGGGTCGTTGGTCACTTCTGGGGGGTTTCAGTCTCTCACCCACTTCGTCGATTTTTGGACGATGTCTTTGTGCTCTTTGTTTAGTGTATCCTTTTCGGCGGCACCATACTTGAACCACTGACCTTTCTCTCTGTCCACTGAAGGCGGAAAGACTTATGATGTCTTTCTCAACCAATCCACGCTAGTTTAATCTAGTTCACGTATTCCGAGCTGTCTTAACCCTCGCCCCGATGGGGGGGGGGGCGAAACGGCCCCCTCCTCCGCTTTTTC
>JARFNZ010178781.1:0-10759 GCA_031763405.1 Balanus nubilus
GTGGTCTGCTCCAGCCGTTTGCCCCGGCCGTGTGGTCTGCTCCAGCCGTTTGCCCCGGCCGTGTGGTCTGCTCCAGCCGTTTGCCCCGGCCGTGTGGTCTGCTCCAGCTGCACTGCGATCCACCTGTTACCGCACTGGTAGGCTCTCTGGCCGCCCAGCTGGTCTCAAAGGCACCATCTGTCGCGACCAGAGGCCGACGAAAAACTCCACCAGATGAGCAGGGCCGGCGGCAGGGCAGTGGACCCTCCATAGAAGGGCCTGGGGAGAGGCATTGGACCCGCCTTGAGGGCCCGGGGACAGGGAAGGGAACACTGCCACAACCGCCAACGCCACCGCCACCGCCACTGCCATCGCCACCACCCCCACCGCCGCCACCGCCATCGCCACCACCACCGCCATCGCCACCTCCGCCGTGCACCGCTGCAGTCTGTGAAGGTGCCATGAACAAGGCTGTGGCCGCGCGTCGAATGGAGCGGAACCGATCAGCGGCCGGCCACACCAGCACCGCTTCCGGCGCCACGATGGGTGTTCCGGTTCACGGGTGGTTCGAGCCGTGACAGCAGGCAATAGCATGCACCGACGGCTCCGGAGCTCGGGGACTGTTCCCGGCACAGCCGCCGGCGTACTGCTGCGCAGCCATTCCCGGCACAGCCGCCGGCGTTCTGCAGCGCAGCTACAGGGGATCGTTGAAACATGAGTAACGTGGGCAATGCCGCGAAACAATAGGATCGTAGATATCACGGACCGCGCTCCGGCGCCCTTCATACGGACACGGGTAGAGATGTTCGGCCTCGACCGTTGCGAAACTCGTGCACGTGTTCATCGAGGAATGATGTTCAGAGACAGCGAGCTGCCAGCGTTACCTGCTCTGGTGTTGTCGTCATCCCCGTGATCATGTAAGGTTACTTTGGGTCAGCAGCCCACTTCCAAAACCGGGATGGAGCCGGTGCAGACATTCGATATTCGGTGATAAAATTGATCGGTGCCGTTTGCTGCAAGTCTGATAATTAGCGATGCCGTGCATTGTAACAATACAATGGTGGTATCAATCAGTCTAGCATACCGACGGATGGCCAAGTATCTGGCGTTCTTCAACCATCCAAATGAAGACCATACCATTTGGAAGATCGCCAACTTCGCCTCGGTTTAGCGGCATGGAGTATTCCCGCCCAGCTGTAATTGGTCTCAATATTGGCCATGAGAATGCAGCCGGCTCGGAGGCAAGTTTTGCTGACCCAGATTGCAGTCGGTATAGGTAGACCACACTGCGTGATTCACCATGGCGACGTGCAGTTTCCGCGTTCTTCTGGGAACCGCCGTGCAGCACAGGAAGACAACGCTCACACGACATTTTATCGAAAGACAAAAAAAAACTGGACATCTGCTTCTGACGCTGGTCCCGGAAACGTTGCTTAAACACGGTGGTCTTTTTCGCGGATGCATCTTGGAAGGATCTGCACCTTACGGTAATGTCGAGCCAATGACCGTTAGCCAAAAATAAGCCGAGGTGTTTTAAACTGCAGGGGGTGTTATTGTTCGACTGACCCTTGACAGCGGTATTTACTCGTTTGCAATGTCACAAGGTAACGGAATCAGCTGATAATTTTTTACCTGGCTTGCAGGCAGGCTGCAAATAATTTTTGTCTGCTATGAGGAGAGGACGTCTTCAAGTGTGTGGCCGTGACTTTGTCAAGGAAGGTCAGCAGACTGTAAGTTAAAACTGTGTCAGTAGCCCCTCACAGATCCTTCTAATTAAAGATGCTTCATTCGATATTGCATTTTAAGTTACCCCGATAAAATTATTATTCGTGGTGACTGAAGAACATTTGTGTGTTTTGTGTGTTTACGGAGAACTAAACTTAGCTTTTTTCTGACAAAATCGGCGCACTTTATCGGATGGGATTAATGGTGTTTAAGTTACACAAACACTCGCAACATAGAAACTATGTGAGCTTTATTCATTGTTAAGCTTAGTGAAAGGTTCATTTTTATTTGGACTGATCGTAACACTTTTGACGCATGCTTGGCAAATACTGTTCTAAAGAACGAATTCAAAGGGATTCGGGCACGATGCTTTGCCAAGAACAAAGTGGGCTGAAAACAAGGATATATGTATATCCGTAGCAAGAGTAATTTTATACAGGGTAAGCACAGACCTTCAGCTGTCTGCCATGACGGTAAAACGTGATTTTTTGTTCATCTTAATTTTTGACTGAACCATGGATATATTTTTGCTAACATTGTTGATAATTATCCTCCCAATCGTCGGTCCGGGGTCCGCCCAGTTTCCTGCACCAATGTGGATGTCTCTATCCTCTATGTCTTGCTTCCCACCGCCTCGCCGCTGCGATGCCGCCCACATAAGGCCAACTCGGTGTCACAGGTGGTAAATATTACTTCTCCAGGAAAAATGTGATGTCAGGTTTAGTTGTGAACGGATTTCGAACCATATATCACCATTAAATGGGAAACTGCCTCGTGCATTATTGACGTGACATCCAAATAGTGACAGAGAATAAGTCGCGTCACCAGGAGTGATTAAATGCGAGGCAATACTTTGTCTTTGGTGTTCCCGATATATTCTTCAAATGCATTGACAAACACTTCGTGTTAAAAATAATAATAATGTATAATGACCAATGAATTAAAATACTTCGATTCGAAATCCAATACATCGAACAACCAATCGAAGATTTGGTATCAAAACTTGAATCGCATCTGTGCAGGGTCAGACTGACAGATGAATCAAGTATGACGGGGAAGCCACTAGATACCATACATTGTAATGTAGCAAATGACCGACTCATAGCGCATGTAATATAGCAAACGATGCTAGCTGCTGTAGTCTGAACGATGACTGGCTGTAGCTAAATGCTACATTGGATGTTAAGTTAACAAAAACTTCAAGTTAGTAAAATTTGGAAGATAAAACGTTTGTTTGGCGAAATGCCCTAAACTTGATTGATGTTTAAAAAAAACAGGAGCATCCATGCTTCAGACTTGTACTGTCAACATGTGTAAGTTCCACATTTTAAATTAATGTCATCAAAAACGCTACGGCATCGAAAACGTCCAACTAGACCACATGCTCAGCATCATGACGAAGGATAGGTAGGAACACTGCAAAAACGTATATATAACCGAGTTACTCTGCATGGCAAATTCGGCTCAACAAATTATTATATATAAAGCCTAAGAAGGTATGCCTTCTTACCTTCTTACTATACATTCTTAAAGTACATCATGAGGCAGTGCGAATCCGCATGTGCCACTCTTTATCCTGCTTGAAGTACTTAGCACGCTTCCAGTGGAAGGACCATACACGTTGCCAAGCTCTGCGGTGTAATTTTGTTTACAGTGTAACCCATGGATACCCGGCTTTTGCCCTGTGATTTGATTCAGAACATATAAGTATGTTCTGATGGCATTTTTCCGTTATAACAAGACGAAAAACTCCATAAATATGCAATAGAAAATGCCGTAACCGGCAGTTTGACCTCGTGTCCTCAAAGGACTGTGTATTGTATTGTATTGTATTGAACAATTAAAACACTCTCCATTAAAAAACACTTGGCCTGACCCGAGGCCACTGGAAGCTAAGAATGATAACGAAGTGAATCGAACATACATTAATCATACCGATATGCATAACTGTTTGCACGACTGTCAACTGTTTATGCATAAAATATGGTTTTAATCTTTATTCGAACCTCATTTAGCACATTGTCAAGGGGTGATTTACTTGCTTCGCATTGCCGAACTCCCTTATTTCGCCTCCTTGGCAGTAAATTATACCTACTGCCCCCGAGTATAATAATTCGCATTACTGTTCGTAGTATGAAGACAAATTACGTGATAATCCTCTCCACCATTGTAATGCGTGTTCCAAAAAATGGGTCTTCAACTGCCATGGGCATCGAGGTATTGGACAACGCGCCATCCAGGATATGTTCGAGGATATACCTCTGAAAACGGAGGTGGGAGCAAGCAATTTTTTACCTAGCTGATTTCAGGCACCACGGAATAAAAATGTAACGATGTAAGTTAGTTGCCTTAGTATTTTTAGTTGTCATAGCGTGGGGTGTCATAGTATTGGCCATATGCAATTCGAGATGAAAACAAGGTATATGACAGGGATAAATCATCTCTGGAGCTCCCCGTCGCAAGTAAAAGCAAGAAAATCATGTACCATCTCAGAGGAAACGTTGTTGGAGGAAAGTTAGGAGGAGTCGTTATTGGTGCACTATGGTGCATCTTTTTGTTTCCATTTTTTTCAGGATGTAACGATCATTATCACTCATAGAACTTGTGGAAGTTAAGAACATCGTCAACTGTTGGGGAAACACGAGCGTCATTTTAGATCCCAAACTCTGTTGCCCGAGCGATTACCTGTCAACAACCGAAATTAGAGCCGAAATGGCCTCGGTTACTGCATTTCTGTGTTGAGTTGGCAGATTTCAACCTCAACTGATTTTCAGGAGCAAAACGTCGCATTCCAAACACGGATTGAAGCATTCGGTTTAGCCGGTTGTGCTGAGAATACAACTTTTGAAATGCATCATTATGTAGTGTTTTCCAGTTAATGGGACATTTTGCTATTACACGAGACGACAAAAGTTGATCTTGACGAATATTGAATTTGGCAATATTTACCACACATGACCCCGAGTTGGCCTTACGTGCCGCCGTCGTCATAGCAGCAGCAGCGGAGTACATGGGCCCTTGCTTTTCGTTAGTAATCAAGTAGACGCACATGTTCGTTACTATTGTTGTTTCCAACCAGCTATTACTATTGCGCGGGAGCAATATTTATAGTTAATCAGAAATTTAAGAATATATGCGCCATGCGGCTATATCAACGTCAGTGTGAAAAAGATGTAATGAGCTGCTCCGTTTTTTTTAACTTGCCCCCTCCCCCTTAGTCAAAATATCGTATTCGAGTCCTGTCAGCAGTAGCAGAAGCATCTGTGTGGTGGCGGTGACGGCCCGTCTCAGCCAGCCCGCCTGCGGCCGGTCCACCCTCTCTGGCGACACGGGCCGGCCGCCGCGGCGGGGACGGGTCAGCGGCAGGTCACTGCCTCACTGCCGCCGGTCGGGCCGGCCGGCCGGCTGACCGGTTCGACGCCGGACCCCCGGCGGCAACCAATCAGCGCCGGCGCTGCGACGGCCGACGGTCCCTACTAGGCGGCCGGTGCCAGCGCGTCGGTAGTCAGTTGGGCGCTGACAAGCAGCCCGGCCAGACGGCCATCTCACTCTCCCTCGCTCTGCCACTGCCATCGGCGCCGCCCCTGCTCGGGCTCTTTCTCGTGTGATAGCAGTCGCCGCCTCTGCAGCGGTCAACGCAGACACTCGGCGCATCCCTGGGCATTATCAGGTGAGTGCCCCGCCGCGGTGGATTCTACAGGGGCGGTGTGTTTCGTGGAGATGTGGTGGTCGGGTGGTGGACTCCGCTGTCGTCCTGAGTGCGGCACCTCGGTCAGAAGGAGCCGGCACATGCCGGTATTGATATATACAGTGGTGCGTGCCCAGAGACGGCGTCGAGCAGTTGAGACGAACTGGGGACAGCGATACAGCACGCAGGTGCAACACCAAAAGGAAGTAGGGTATTGATGTACCCACAAATTGGACAGTTAGGCACTTCAAGCACTTAAAATCTGTGGATATCACAGTGGAGAAGTTCATGGCATTCACCTCCTAAAAGGAGCTTCTTCAGTTCTTAAATTATCACCCGCTAATTAATTACCTATCCAACTATGAGGCTGTCTTTAGTGTGTGCTGAACAATAGTAACTTGTTATTGCATTTATTTTAAACGAGCAACTCATTAACGTATTAAGCTGTCCAGTGTTCATGCATTATTTAGCAATGTATTGAATGGCTACATACGACGACTTATATGGAATGGTCAAAATGATATCAACAGTCTGAATAGTCTAACCGTAAGAGCACGAGAAGCTGAGTGCCTTTTTAACAGGTACATACATTACAAGTTTGCTTTAAGGCCTCCACTGCTTGTATCAGAGCTTAACATTCTTTTGTGCCGATTTTTGCTCACTGCCCTGGTAAATGTCACCATACTGATAGTGTGCGGCGTTTGAGCAGCTTTGTGGAATGCGATTCTCGTGTCTGGCGGCTGCGGTCATCTGCAAAACCGTCAGCGTTATCTCCGGTCCGTCTGAATGGATCGTAGTACTGACGTCATTTACACACAAGGACAGCAACCAGCTGAGAGTGGCAATCCGCGGTGGATACCAGCAGATCACTGCACGAGCGCCCATAGCACGACAAAACCGGTTATCTTCCTCTCGGAGGGATTAGAGTATCTCCAGCTTCACGTTTCCGTGATAATTATCGTGTGTTCGGAGAATGTTGGAGCAGTCGAGGCATGATAAGAGGTTTACGTAATTGTTACTGCGCTCGTGCTGTTAAGTTCGCGAGTAGTATAGGTGCGATAATATTTGAATATTAATATTGCTCTACGGATTTCGGTTATGAATTATATGTATCACTTCTTCATATTCTCATGGACAATTAATTTCCTTCTCCATGTACAAATATTGTGATATAATTAAATACATTCAGAAGTTGGATCCTTGAAAAAGAGCACCAGTATGTAGCGCATAATTAGATATTGAATAAAGGCCCCTAAGTGGTCGGCGGGCTGGAGCAGCGTGTGATATTGTTTCGTTGCGTGCTGCTCGGTTGGCTGCGCGGAGGTTGCGTGTGTCGTCGTTTGTCATCTGGGAGGCTGCGCGGCTGAGCCATTAGTGTTCTGCTTTGTTAGTTGTTTTGGCGGCACCTCCAAAGGTGAAGGCTGGCGACGGGTGTCTTCTTCCCGGGATAATCAGCGTCCCCTCCCCCACCCCCTTTCCTCCCTACTTGCAGCTCAAGGGCGCGCCAGTTCAACGGACTGCTGCACTCCTGTCAAATTAAACTTTGTTCCTCTCAGTTTTACTACATTCTGGCTAATTATTTACATACATGGTCATGTGATATGCCCGGGAAGTTCCATGGGCTCAAGGCCGCCCCCCCCCCCGCCCCAGCCTCCCTACCCGCTGTCAGTGCCCTCGGCGCCACGAAGTCGCTTCAGCCGCCTGAGGCGTCCCTCGGTAAACCCAGCCCCACACCGTTTCCACGGCTCATTTGCCGCCCACGAAAAAACGGCTGTGATAAGTGCCGTCTCGGTTACCGAGCCGCACGGCGCTCACCACATCATCTCCGCTGGAAGATGGCCCCTGGCAGCAGGGTGCCGCAGGGAGCACCGCGAGGGACCCTGACCTTGCAACGGAGCGGCAGAGCCGACCGAGAGCGCCCGCCGCCGAGACGCATCACTTCCGGCCGCGGCGGGCCCGCCACCGAGGGCCGATTTCATGGCCGGCGGCCGGCGCGGCACGACCGCCTCCGCCGCGTCACGTCTGCCGACCGCCGGTCATCCGCCTCGAGCGCGCCACCATTGTCGCCAGCCGGCGCGGCGAATTAAAGCGGCGCATCTGGCCGGCGGCGCGGAGCCAGGAAGTGATAACCCCGCGGCCGAAGTGAACGCTCTCCGTGGTATGTCGCCGCCGCCGCTGCCGCTGACCGCGATGCCATTATCGGCGCCGCAGTCGGGAGAGGGTTGGCCGGACGACCTCGGCGACGGAGCGGCTCGTTTCGGCGCCGGAGATTGATTGTGGCGCTGCCGGGGGATGGCAGCGGCCAAACGCAGGGCGCGGCTGCTCGCCTGGCCCGGTCCCCGGCCGGCGGCGGCAGAAGGCCCGGTCAGTGCCTCCGGATCTGAGGCCGCCACTCCCCCGCCGGAGCGGCGACCGACACCGGCTCTAATCCGCCGCCGCCACCTCCGAGCCTCCCAGTCCGGTCGGGTCGGGTGAGTTCCGTCGCCACCCCTCTTCGGCCGGTCGTTGCTCGCAGTGACCCAGACTCCCGACAGCCCCGGCCGGCAGCGGGTCCGTTAATCTGCAGCCGCTGTCAACAGTCTCCGGCCGGGAACACCCACTCTCGGTCGGTCGGAGCGGCCGCCGCGCCATGAACGCTGCAGATCCCGGGCGGCGCCCCGCCTCGGCGGACCGTTAAGGTCGGCCGGCCGGCCGCTCGTGCCGGCTGGGTTGACGATCGTCACGCCGGCTGACCGGCAGAGACTGGGCCAGTGGCCGCTTAACTCAACTGTCGTTAACCGGCCAGCCGCCGACAGAACCGATTATATTGGGACGCGAGCTTGGCACTAAAACCAGAGGCCACGCTAGTTAATGTGTTTTATATACCGTAAATAATTTATAAGTGCTTTAAAGTTCAATGCCCACCACATTGTCAATTCGCCAGAGAGACGAATAGGCAGAGATGGATCTCACCGTCTGAATGAATTATGTATGTTTTCCATTTTGTGGGATGACTATTGAATTTAATCGTTTGTGTTCCGAGTGCCTGCTGATGTTGACACGTTCCATCAGAACTAATATGACATCAGCAGCTACAGAATCAGCAGTAAGGTGTTGATAGTCGAGTCACGACCTTGTCCACCCAGCCGTCGCACGCTGGCCCCAGTGGGGACCCCGGGGCAGACGGGGACGCAGTGGAGGCCCCATCGTCGGCCGTTTGCTGGTAGGTGATAGCATCTCAGACAGCTTCACTGTCGATTTCCACACGGGGCCGACCGCGTGACTGGGTGCGGAAGGGAGGGGCCCGTCCCACCTACACGCTCCGGGAACGTGCCCGGGGAGGCACTGGGTGACGTCACGCCACCCCATCCATCCCGGGGCCCCTCCGGGATCCCCTCCGGGCCCCTCCGACCCCGTCCGGCAGACGGGCCGCGCAGCACGCTCTGGAAAGGCGAG
This sequence comes from Balanus nubilus, assembly GCA_031763405.1. Taxonomy (NCBI): domain Eukaryota; kingdom Metazoa; phylum Arthropoda; class Thecostraca; order Balanomorpha; family Balanidae; genus Balanus; species Balanus nubilus. The sequence goes on from JARFNZ010178781.1 coordinate 8,828, forward strand.
CTGACTGGCCTTGATGATCCAGTATCCTCAGACCTGGAGACACGCTCTGGAAAGCCCTTAGCGGTCGCGGAGACGGGGAAAGGGCAAAATAAATGAGTCGCTGATTATTATCGGTATGTTTTGAGAATGGAGACGGTGTGTTATGGGCAGATTTTTACCCGCAATCCTTTTGTGTTGTTGGCTCCAGGATGCTCGGTGTCTTTCCCTGTCCGTTGTGTTCAATCAGTTTTGCTGGTCAATAGCCGGAAAGACTTCATCTACCGTTGACTGACTGATGCTGTCCCGTCAAGTCAAAGAATCGCCGGCGCCGTCCTGGCCGTGTCCGCCTCAGGTCCTGTCCGTGTCTCCGGCACCTGTCTCCGTGTCTCCGCCGGCGCCGTGCCGATCGAGACACCTCCTCCTCATCTCACGGTTATTGATCCGCGCTCCTATCCATCACGGATGAGCGCCGGGCAGCCATTCAATTTCGGCGCGGCACAGCCGGTCTGGGCGGATTTCGGCGGCGCTGTGTCAGCGCGGGCCGAACGGACGCCGCGTCATCCCCCGGCCATTTGACCGCCCGGCCCGCCCTGTGTGAACTTTTCCACTTCCTGGAGGTCGGCAGCTGCCGCCGCGACGCGTCACTGGCCACGGAACGCGTAATGGATTCTCAGTAATTGTCTCATTTCCGTCGTGGCCTTGTCTCAGCAGGCTTCTCCGGTACAAAAGTGCGTCTCTTCTGAGAGAGATGTTGGTTGTCACGAGGCAGCGGCATGACTGTTTGATTCCGGCAGCTGCAGACTCGCGAGGTGAACAGTCTCTCGTGTTTGGGAAGCGTGCGCTTACAATCTTTGCTATAAATGGATCGCTCACGCTAGATTAGTTTGGCTTAAGAGCGTGTTCAATAAATTTAACGACAGAGATAGGCGTCACGTCACGCTGTCATAAAAATCTCGTTACTTTTAATACGGTCATCGTAATTACGCTCGCGGCACCCAGGAGATAATAAAGTAACCCGAGACTAGGTTCGTTATATTCACGGCTCGACGGGAGTCGCCTCCGAGCAGCCGCCGCTCAAAACCTGAGCGTCTCTTTTTGCAGCTCGGAGGGCGGTACACAATGCCGGCGTAAAGAGCATACCGGCCAAACTGGCGGAGGGACGAGGATCCCCGCGACACGCTATTTCCAGACAAACGGGGTTCCGCGGGGTGACGTCGCGGCACGAAATTTACGTGCATCGCCAAACGGCGCTTTGTTTTTCGGGAATTGTGCCGGCGTGGCGCCGCTTGTCGCTGTGCGGACTGCGTGACGCCAACGGGATCCCCGACAGCCGTCCGCCAGACCGGCCCGCCGCTCCCGCCCGCCGGCCCGGCCCACCGCCCCCGCCCGCCGCCTGGCACGCTGAATCCTAATCAGCCCCGAATATACTTATTCAAATAGCCAAAACCGCCAAATATTTGCACAAAGGTCCAAAGCAAACAGAGCGCTGGCAGCGGGCGGTGACGGAGGCGGCGGTCGGGCGGGAGTGGAGTCGGGGCGGGGCAGGAGCGGTCGCCGGGCGGGCGGGCGGCTCTCACGCGCGGTGGCCGGCCGTGCCGGAGGTGTGGGAACCGAGGACAATTACCTGGTCCAGCTCATGTCCAGGTGGCGTGCAGCTAACCGGCGCCCGAGTCGCCGACAATTACCGACGGAGAAGCGCCGGACGCGACAAGGTTAGGCGCCGCTCCTGCGAAGGACGCGCGGTAACGGAGGAGCGGACCGCGGAGCTAATGGTTCTGACTCACGCCCCCGCAAACGCACACCGCGTCACTCACCGGACCGGCCGAGAACGCTGTCCCCGGCGGGACGGATGCGGCCACGCAGTGGTGACGCTCCCGTCACGCCGCTTCCAGGACCGTCGCGTTTCGCACAGCCGACCACCCCCCGGACCGGGGTTGATGATTCTTTAGGGGG
>JARFNZ010178781.1:10769-25874 GCA_031763405.1 Balanus nubilus
CCGGGGTTTTTTTTTATTTTCCCCCCCCCCCCCCCCCCACATCGCATGCTTCGCCGTTTGTCGAGGCGTGAGGCGAGGCGGGCCGGCACATGCCTGGCGTTCCGATGGCCGCCGCCAGGCGCGGCCGTCTCGTTCGAACGGCCGGATCAGCGCGCGATACACAGGCAGAGATGCTTTATTGCCAACTCGCCCGGACGCTGTGCTGAGAAGCAGCGGCTGCAGAGCGCAGCAGCGCTCCCCGCCGCACCCCGCCCGTTCCCGCCGCTCGGCGCCATAAGTTTGGCGTCAGCCGTTTGGCGGCCGCCCCCGGCGATGGAGTCTTCCGCGCATCGCTGGCGCGCGCGTCATGGGAACACCATCTCGCCAAGGTCGGCCGTCGGACGTCGGCGCGGCGGCCGTCTTCCGGCCTGGGTCGGAGCAGGAAGAGGCGGCGGTGGGTCGCCGGTGGGACCCGCGGGACGACCGACAGGTTGTCCAGACCGACCAGTCCCCGGCCTGTTCCTCGAACCGGCGGCGCTCACACCCGCCAGTCGCGCTGACCGGTCCTGCGTGTGGCGCGGCGACGACCCCAACCCGTCACGACTAGCCAAACCGACGCGAGAGCAGCTGTCACGCCCGCCGTCCCGCCCCGCCCGACGAGACGCCACGGTGCTAGCGGCCTGTGCCCGGCCGCAGTCTCTGATGTTACCTTTCTATGGCCCGCTGTTTCCGATGCAGTCTCCGTGTTACCGACATGCCCGCCCGTGCAGTCTCCGCTGCTACCATGCGATGAGGGCTGCTTGGGAACGTCAGCGCCGTATTTCATGTTCTTTGGCCTGACGCCAGTCTGCAGAAGGTTGTCACGGATGCAACTTATATTCCAACGCTCCTGCACCCATGGCATAAGCACTAACTTAGCATACATAACAAACGTGATTGCCTTGCACCTGCAGCGCCATGCATGTGATGATACAGACGGGCAAAGTTAGGTTCACGGCCGGTGAAGTCACCGGTAGCCCCGTGCCGTGCTTTCCGCTGTTGCTGTCCAACTCCCAGGAGGGTGTTGCCGCTGGTACCCGTAATAACAGCCATAGCGCCTCACACATAGCTGTGACGGCGGCCGGGTACCGTTGGTCGGGTGGGACCGGCGGGCTGACCGTTTGGTCCGGCACGGATGACCGATGATGTCTGACGCGCGGTCCGCCGAGTTCACAGCCTCCGTCCGGCGGCGAACTCGGCGCTGACTGGCGGGATCGTTATCTGAGGCGGCGGTCTGACAGGCGGCAGCCGGGCGGTCCCGATCCGCCGACACGATTAGAGGATTTATCTGCGAGGTGGTCTTGTGGTAGGACCGTCAGCGGGCGGATGGTCCAGTGGTCCGGCAGTGCGGCGGTCTGAGGCGGACGGACGGTCGGTCCGTCGGGCGGACATGGGACAGCCCGGTCGTGCCAGGCGCCGCCATCTCCGGCCGACCGGCAGCCAGCTGTCGCCGCCGCCGTGTCAGTGACCCCGCCGGCGGGTCAGCCGGTTCGCCGCCGTGCCGCCGAGCCGGGCCGCGGTCATGACGTTTCCGGGGCTGACCCGGCGACCCACGGTCACCTCTGGTCACGGCCCGACCGACCCCAGACTGCACCGGACCACAGGGGACCACGGCAGACCACAGGGGACCACAGCAGACCACAGCGGCCCGCAGCCTGACCGTAGCCTGACCGCAGCGCCGCGGTCACCCCTCCGTCGTCGAGGGAGGCCGAATGACTCAGCCGGCACATTGACCGGTGTACTGCATACATGTGGGGAGCTGAAGTGGTCTGCGGGGCCGCGGCGGGCTTTGTAGTGCGGTCTTAGTACGGGTAGGGTGGGGGTAGGGGGGGGGGGGATGAGGGAGGTGGGACGCGCTGTTGTTGGGGTGGTTGTTGCTGAGCACCCTTCGTCTGACCGGCACCCTTCTTCGCTGTTTCAGGATGGAGAGCGGCCAGTGGGGGACGTGGCTCCCTCTGCTGGTGTTGCTAGCGGCGGCCCTGGTTCCAGCCCACGCAGGTATGTATTGCCGCGCCTCGGTGACGCCGCCATGCGATCAGTCTTGATAATCTGTCGGTGACAACACGCCGAGTTTGTAGCAGTTTGTCACGAGTAGTTAGCGCATGAGTTGCAAAATTGTGCACAGTCAAACGAGACGGATGCGCCTTAATTATCTTAATGTAGCCACTTTTGCACCGCATATCTTGTAGATGTAAATCAGACGGCGTTGCACATTCGCTTTATCGGTTTCTGAGTGGTTAGGCGGCCGCGATGCGGCGCGGGCAAAGGTTGACAAAGCACTTAGAGCAGCACATAAGTTTTCAAAACACCTGAATAGAGCAGCCAGCGGTCACGGAGTTAGTGCGCATCTTTGTCTTCCTGCCGTTTACAAGGTGAGCCAAGGCCGCGCTCGGCATTGAGCCCTGGTAGAGATCCGGTAGGGGCGAAAACACACCAGTCGTTTGGTGTTTCCGTCCCCCATCAGTGTGGGAAGATTCCCCCATCCCGCCGCTCGACACTGCTCGGTTAACGGCGAGTGCGACCTCCACTAACGTCACGTCACGGCACATCAGGTGCTAAACGAGCTATCAAATGCCGCTGGAGTCATTTCCAGATAAATGGACGCTATTACACCCACCGTACGTCGTTCATTATCACTATCAGGAAAAAATCGTATAAGAACGACGAGTCCCTGGCAAAAACTTGGAGTCGCATGTGGACCCGGTCACACTTGATCAGTAATCACCCCTGACCAAAAATGTCCAGTCCAGTCCAGTCCAGTCCAGTCCAGTCAAAAAGTTCCACCGAGCAAGCACCGTCCCGTCCCGCCCGCCCTGTCTGCAAACCTTCGTAAGAATGGCGACGAAGGAGGAGTGAGAGGCGCCTGTCATTCCGGGGACCATTTTTTGCATGGGGGCCCCGCCGGCCGTCTCCGGAGACCCTCCAGGACCGGCCGTGATCTTGACCGCCGCGGCAGCGAGCCCCTGACACTGGGAGTGAACCCGCCTGCGGTGGCGGCGACCCTTCGGCCTTGATCCCGGCTCGGGAGGCATATAAATTAGTGGCGGCCGGCGCCTCCGCGGCCGCGCCGTCCGAACCGCCTCCGAAAAAGCCGGCTGGCCGGGCGGTCAGGCCGGCAGCCCGGCGGAGGTCCCGTCCCGGTCCGTGATGAATTATGGAGCGGAGTGGCAGCAGACGGCTGCTGAGCGGCCCTACCGCCCCTGTCTCGGGGGCCGCCGGAGTCGCCTGATGTCATCACACTCGGATGACTGCGATAACAGGCCCACCGACAGCTAACCAAACATTGTGTCGGCTGAGCGCATCGCTGGCACGCGTGGCCGCCGCATTACTCGGCCGTGTTTTATCGAAGCGAGCCGACAATCATGCCAATGTGGCGCTATTATGACGCTCCGAATCTCAGGAGAACCCGGGGAAGCATAAAAAGATGAGATGGAACATCAAGTGTCAGTCCGAACAGCGGGATGCCATCACAGACCGGCTTATCGCTGGATGGACACAGATACAAAGCGCATAGTTTAAAGTTACTCATGCTTAAACGGATAAAAGAAAGGGCGTGACAACTGCACATTTAGTAATCTCGGACTCGGACATTGTTTCCGTGTAGCTTCCTTCCGCCAACATTTGTCCGGCCGTCATTTGCTTGTTTGCTGCGGTGTCTAGGCGTGTCGTATGGGGCGGAAAGAACAGGTTTAACCCACGCAGGGGGTGATATCTGCGCAATCCTGCAGCCGATATTATCTCACCAGTTTAGTCAACTCATCCACCGCAGTGATATTTGTCAGAATCTCTCCACGTAGCCTCTGCGGGGTTTCCGCCTAGCTAATTAGAAAACCGGCCTCACAAGCAACCGACGGATTTCCGGGTGTCTAATCCGGTTTTAAGCCGGAACAAAACACCTGAGAATGATTTATTTTCCGTATTTCTGGCAATTGTCAAATGTTATCTGCCGCTCTTGGTGTTGTTTCATCACTAGTTTAGTATAACCCTGATTGATCTATTCCTGATGCAACTTAAGCGTGAAGTTTAACGTGTCACTAGAGTGCAAGGTAATACATCTGTGCATGATAAACGGCAACTGAGCACGGCTCGAATTTCAACTCGTCGGCCAGAGTTCGTGCATCTCTGCCGTGCCATGTTCAACGCCCGACGGCCGGTGGCAAATTACGGCTGCCGGGGCTCATTACTCAATGGCTTGTTATGACAAACTCGCTCTAATGACCATTATTAATTTGTTTCAGCACCATTGGAATGGAACGAGGAGGAACCAGGTATGTAGTTTTACGTATACGGCGCTGGCAAAGCCCAGAGCGGCTCATCCCCAGAGCCATTTCAGTTATTTCATTTGCAGTCACAAGCGCGGTGTGTCATTATTGTCAATAACCATCATAGCTCGTCCTTCAGTAAGGCGAATGAAACCGCAGCACGAAAAGTACTTACGTAATTGCTCCCTCTAATCCGCGTGCAGAATTCCGTCGTCAGCCACTGTCATGCGCTTGACAAGCGGCTTGTAGGTTCAACGACCAACGAAGAGCCGCCGTAATCCTAACCGTGTGCTCTCGTCTCTTCCTGTCGCAGGATGCTTCCACATGATGCAACACTACAATAACGGCGACCAGATCGTAACCGACGAGCCATGCCTGAACTGCACCTGCCGCGACAACATGCTCATGTGTTTCCTGAAGGTCTGCCCGTACGTGATGCCGCTGACCAAGGGCTGCACCATGGAAAAGAAGCCCGGCGACTGCTGTGCTACCGTCACCTGCGAACAGGGTCAGTACCAGTGCCAGTACCATAGCCCGCGCCTTTAGACCAATCCCGGCACCGCCACCTTTACCCGGTCCAGGATGTCCCCCTCACGAGACTCATTCTCGTGACGCCTCCTCGTGATTCTCGTGACGCCTCCTCGTGATTTCCGCGCCGCCCCTCCTCTCCGGCCGTGCTGCTCCTTACTCCGCACCCGTCGGAAGGCTCCTGCAGCTCAGTGTTCTTCACCAGCGTCAGAATGCGCCTCGTCAGTGTCGTTTCCCTCACCAGCGTCGTGTCGGCGCGGCGCGGGGATCTTCCCACGGTGTCGGGGGTCGGTGTCCGCCGTGAGTCCGGCGTGTCCGTGTCCGTGTCCGTGTCCGTGTCCGTGTCCGTGTCCGTGTCCGTGTCCGTGTCCGTGTCCGTGTCCGTGTCCGCGGCTGACCGGCGCCGTGTCCGAGTCGTGTTTGGCGCCGGAAGCGGCCCGCCATCGGCGGTCAGCACTCGGCACGCCCCACGTGCGGCCCTCGGTCGGTGCTCCCCAGTCCCCGCTCTCAGATGCCGCGCCCGATACGGCGCCCAGTGCGCGCCTAAAAGGTGTTTGCGCACGCGTTCCCCGCGGCCGATCGGCGCTAACGGTGCCCGTTGAGGTGTGATGAAACACCGCGACCGGCGCACAAATGACTTGCGTCACCGGTCGAAGGTGGCCGGCTCAGCGTGGGGCTGGCAGTCTCTGCACACGTCGGAGAATCGTGGCTGGCAGGGACGGTTTCGGGAACCGCTCAATGCCAGACGGGCCTCAGGCGGATGTGGGAGACAAATAGACGCGGGCCGTGGGGCGGCGGCTTCGACTGGCGGCCGCGCTGTTTGCCAGACAGCGGTCACACCTGCAGCTCCATCAACAATGATGTCACCCGACACTGCACCGCCGCGCCGGCGTGACGTGCTGCCCCGATCAGGGTCTGACCGCGGCCGTTTGTCTTCCTCTGCCCTCCGCTCCTCTCCCCGGATCACCGCTGACCGGCCGGCGGACCCAGTCGAGCGTCTCTTCCCTAAACCGGGCAGTTCAGGTTAGCGACCTGCAGCGGCAGCCGTGATGTCATGCCGCTCCCATGGCGTCCGCCGGCCGGTCAGGGCAGACTGCAGCCGCTGCCAGTCCAGCCGACCCGGCCGAGCGGACGGCTGACTCCGGGCGGTGGCGCTGCCCCGATCGGCACACGGTCCACCGTTGTGAGCCGAGTCTGGCGGATTCCTGTCTCGCCGGGCATGAAGCGGCCTCAATGGCCGGCAACGGACGGTCCAGCGGCCGCGTCCCGCCGTCGGCCGAGCTGTGAATGCGCCGGCAATGAGGCCTGACGGCGACAGGTGCCGAACATGCCTCCTCCCCCCTCCCCGTCCCCTCCCCCCGGCGGCCCGGCTGGCAGGGCGCAGTGACCCGGCCGGGCCGGCCGGCGGGGCACGGCGGCGGTATTTGCTCTCCGTTCAGTCGCCGGCCCAGCCAGCCGGTGGCCAATCTGACCACCTGGCGACGCAGCCCCGTGTACTCGACAGTTAGCGCTCATTATCGCCAGTGAGTTTCCCGGATGGCCCGCGGAGTGATCCAAACTGACGCCTGGTGCTCCCGTTGACCCCGTGAGTCGCCAGCCCCGCGAGCCGCCTGACTGACCGTCTGTATGGCTGTGTGTCTGTGTGTCTGTTCCGCAGTTCCCGTACCCATCATGCAGATGCTGGGGATGATGAACCAGACAGCTGCGACGACTGAGGTGCCGCCGACCGCTCTGAGCCCTGTCGGCGTCGACGATGCCGGCTGCCAAGTGGAGAGACAATACTACGCCGACGGAGCCCAGGTCGGTACGGCCGAACACGCCGCTCGTCAATATAGCAATGTGACCTCTGAGGATGGCGGTCACACGGGTCACTGATCCAGGGAGAGCTCGGTCGAGTCTGACCGCCAACTGTCCCCGACGTTTGGAAACGGATGTTACAGCTGCATTCCAGCTATACTGAGCCGTGGTCGGAGAACATCATTTGATGTAGCGAAGTGCTGTATTATAATGAGAAGCGAGCTAGACGGGCCTCTCGTGCAAACGGCATCATGTTAGATGGCCTTCGCCAGATGCCTCATAGCCTCATGCAAAAAACATTATACACGATTTGCTACCGGCCGGCTGCAAAAGAAGCCGCGCGACTGTTAACCTTAGTCAACATTACAAGCGTCGAAAGCAACAGTGAGCACAGCTGAGCCATGTTTAAGTTAAACGTGCGAGGAGCACACATTGCCTGGTCTTGATGTGTTCCTATATTCAAATGAATGTTTAGCAGACCTGTTAAGCCTATTTGAACGGCCTTCGCTTTCGTTGTTTTACTCGAACTTTGCGCCGCCGTTGGCGTCAGCACGGTAGCTCCTTCCGTGCCGCCTTGCTGTGTGTGTCGAGACACTGTCTGTGGCGTGAGTCTGACCCGTGCCCCCTACCCCCTCCTCTGACAGGTGCCGAGTAACCCGAACGAGCCGTGTGACGTCTGCTACTGTATCCGGAACCACACCGCCTGTGTGCAGCAGGAGTGCACCATGCGCGTGCCCGGCTGCCAGCCCGTGTTCGAAGAAGGCATCTGCTGTCCCATTCGCTACGTGTGCGGTGAGTCGGCGACCGCAGCGCCACCTGCAACAACTGGTCGCCGATACTAGCGACGTCGCGTACGAAGGGAGTCGGCTTTGGAATCTCCCGTAGAATCCATGTCACTCGGCTGGAACTAAAACGATAGCCGAGTAAAGGTGTGTGATTAGTCAAACACGACTTCAACAGCCAGAACAGGACATTGAATGTTGTGCTGCTTTTTTGTAGATTACGAAACGACCACGCTGCCGCCGATCACAACAATGAGGCCTCAGCTGGGAGCCGCCGGCTGCATGTACAATGACGTCTTCTACAACGACGGAGACCAGGTGAGAGACGGCGATCACACTCTGCTCGCTTCACTGCCATGTCAATGACACGCCTGAACCGGAGAAGCTATTGGTCACGGAAAGCTATCACAGGCAACCAAGAGAGCAATCTCATCAATTCGGTAGCCGTTGGCCCCACATCTCCCACCGCGCTCCGGTGTATCAGAACTCTGACCACGCCGCTCCCTGCGTTCTCAGATCGACTCGGAGGACCCGTGCTCGCACTGCTACTGTATGCACTCGGAGGTCAAGTGCGCCGTGCAAGACTGCGCCTCCCCGCTGGACAGCGCCCATTCGCAATGCAAGCCAGTGCCGCCGCCGCCGGGACAGTGTTGTCCGGACCAGTACACCTGTGGTGAGTGTTCGTCACGCGCCCGTCCTATGCAGACACAGGGGTGCTCCCGGCGGCCGAGTCTGCCGCGCTGTGCGAGGGTATGATGGAAGAACGAATGTCCAAAGGTAGCTCAGTGGGCCCGGTGTGAATATGTCGTGAAATATTTCTTGTGCTGAGCCTCTCTTAGTCATGTAGATCATTTAAACCTCCGAAATGAATGCTAGCAAGCTAGCACGCAATCCACTTCATGCTGAGGTATCATTATCATCATCATTAGCAGCACCAGCAACAACACATTCGCACGCATGTTTTATGACCATTATGTTCTCCAAACCAAACTAGCCGATCGAACACAACATACAAGCACCCATTCTGTCTAGCTCTAGCTGCAGCATTTTCTTAGACGTAGAACCTGTCTCTACCTAGTCTAAAAATACTTCATAGAACTCGCTGGAATCATATACCTATCGGTGTTGTAGTTCAGTCAACCTGCCCGGTGGTTTCAGGCAACACATCTCAACACGTTCAGGTTCAGGGCAGGACAATCGGCAAAATAATCCTACTCCCAAGTAACGGTAATCGCTTTCTGGGGTCACTGGTAGCACTGGAAGCCAGAGTTCAACCAATGCACCACAGCATGCGTCAAGACTTCCGAGCTGCCGGGGTTCGCACTGTGCACTGTTCGCCAGCCTGCACCGCTCTCTCGTGACCTCGCGACATTTCGAAACGCAAATGAAATCCGCCGAATGCGATTGCTTTTTACCGCATCAGTGCAGGTTGGGGCCTGGGGTAAAAGTGCAAACATTCTCTGTCACGCTACGATTGCCATCAAAGGTGTCTCCTTGTGTCCAAAAATAAGCATGCGGTTAAGGCATGTGCTGCATGATTTTACTTAAATAAAAAAATGCATCTGAAATGGAGACATTATAAGTTCAATGTTTAATAGAGCATGTCGGTACGCATCTGTTCAATATTTTTGCATTGCATAATACATACCTAGTAATTCAATGTTCTGAGATATCATGATAGAGTATTCAACTGTGCAGGCTTAGGATACTACTGCGAATAGTTTTTTTGTATCTCAGTTGAACCAAAATACATCAGTGAGACTTCCCACTAAAATGTATCAAAACTAATTAGAACATAAAAAGTACCTAAGCAAAACTTCGCATGACAATATATATAGGTATGCAATGTGCATAGTGCACCTTTCAACGCGCTCCGACGTAATCATCAACGTCTTCTCTTGTTTTCAGGTGGGGACTCTGAAGGAGGTGTCGTACCCGCGATCGGAGATCAGACTGCGGCCACCGGGGCGCCGGTGAAGCCCGAAGAGGGCAGCACCGTTGGCGAGGTCGCTCCCGGCGCCGAGGTGACCCAGCCGGGTACAGATGGCACCACCGCCGCACCTATCGATGGCACCACCGCCACACCTGCAGATGGCACCACCGCCGCACCTGTAGATGGTACCACTGCTGCGTCTGTAGATGGTACCACTGCTGCGCCTGTAGATGGTACTACCGCGGCGGCTACAGAGGCCACCACCGCCGCCGCCACAGAGGGCACCACCGTCGCGCCCACAGACGGCTATACGGTGACGCCGGTCCCGCAGGAGGGAGACGGAACTGACAAGCCCCAGCAGCCCGACGAGTCCCAGGAGCCCTCCATCCCGGAGGACGGCGCTCCGGCCATCGACGACGAAGTCGAATCCAGCGGAGACGGCCCCGAGTCGGACGGCGAGGAGCCGACCGTCGTCCAGATCCCCACCGAGGGTCAGAAGCCCGAGGACGGTGAGGGCCAGGAGCCTGTGGTGGATGGCAGCGGTGACGTGACTGACGATGACGACACCCCTGTCGCACCTGGTGCCGAAACCGAAACTGTGGACATCCCGGAGGCCGGACCTGAGGCTAGCGGAGACGGCCCGACCGATGAACAGGTGGCCGAGATCGACGAAGTCATGGAACAGGGAGACGAGACGACTCCGGGATCTGGAACCGAGGCGCCACCGACAGGCACTGACGGCTACCCGGCGCCCGGCGGAGGACCGAAGGGGCCCGAGACGACGCCAGGCCAGGACCCGACGGAGCCTGCGACTGCTCCCGAGGATGGAGAGGTTGAGCCGGAGGGCTCCGGCGCGGCCGACCCTACCGAGGAGGACGAGACGCCGGTCGGCCCGACGGAGGTGACCATCCCCGAGACCGAGGAGCCATCTCTGGCCGAGCCGACGGAGACCGAGCCTGTGGAGGGCAGCGGTCAGGACGACGTGAAGCCAGACACCGATAACACAGCTGCTCCTGGACCTTACCCGGCCGCTCCTGGGCCCTACCCGGCCGAGCCCGAGACCGGTGCTGGCACAGCCGATGGTGGAGACGGGGAGGAAACCACTCCTGAGGTCCCTGACGAAGCAGCGCCTGACAGCGAGACCATTGGAGAGTCCTCTGGCGATGCCCCAGATGCTGTTACCCCTGGCAGTGCGGCCGACCCTACCGAGGAGGACGAGACGCCGGCCGGCCCGACGGAGGTGACCATCCCCGAGACCGAAGGGCCATCTCCGGCCGAGCCGACGGAGACCGAGCCTGTGGAGGGCAGCGGCCAGGACGACGTGAAGCCAGACACCGAGGACACAGCTGCTCCTGGACCTTACCCGGCCGCTCCTGGACCCTACCCGGCCGAGCCCGAGACCGGTGCTGGCACAGCCGATGGTGGAGACGGGGATGAAACCACTCCTGAGGTCCCTGACGAAGCAGCGCCTGACAGCGAGATCATTGGAGAGTCCTCTGGCGATGCCCCAGATGCTGTTACCCCCGGCAGTGAGGCGCCCCAGGAACCGACCAGCGACAACACAGAGGTTTCTGTTCCTGGCGACGAAATCACTGAAGAATCTTCGGGCTATGTCCCTGGCGCCGAGTCCCCTGACGAAGAGGCCCTCGTGGAAGTGACTGCTGAAACGCCCGCCACGGGAGTTCCTGCCATTGACACAACGGAGGAATCTTCTGGCGCTGTTGATGACGCTGACAAACCGGACAGCGAAAACGTCGAAGAGTCTTCTGGCTTTGTTCCCGAAGTCGTTTCCGGCAGTCAGGCCACTGTCGCTCCCGGCAGTCAGACCACTGTCGCTCCCGGCAGTCAGACCACTGTCGCTCCCGGCAGTCAGACCACTGTCGCTCCCGACAGTGAGACCACTGACAAACCCGCCGCCGACACTGACGATGAGGCTGCTCCCGGCAGCGGGGTGACCGAACCCTCGACGGTGGAGATTCCCGACGAGGTCTCCCCAGGCAGCGAGGCCACTGACGGCTACCCCACTGATGCTCCCGCCGCCACCGCCGCAACTCCCTCCGACCAGACTCCTGAGACCGCGGAGACCCCAGAGACTCCTGAGCAGACCCCGGAGGAAGAGGAGGAGGACGGCTCTGGTGACGACCTGATCGCGGTGACTGAGGCTGGCGGGTACATCCCTGGCCGGCCGTCGACCACCCTGCCGCCTGGCCCAGTCGGCATCACCATGGAGGAGGAGGACGCGGTGCCAACCGAGCCGACAACTGCCGACCAGCCCGAGGCCGAGGACAAGGAGGACGGATCCGGCGTGGAAGGTGAGATGCTCTGCTCTGCAATGATGGGTTACCAAGATAGTGTTCATCTTGAATAACTTTTGTTGTTAAAACAATTATTTGGATGTCATTTGCTGACTGAACACCGTTTATAGCACTCGTCAGGATGTTGAGCTTTCAAATTCATGTTTGCTTCCAATGTGGCAATTTGGAAGCCAATGCAGAAACATCATTAAACAAACAAAAATCATAATAACTTCCTATATGTATCAATAACAATTACTCCCTTCTCTTTCAGTCGTCTCTACTGATACTCCCACGGCCGCGACACCCGAGTCCGACTCTCAGATGACAACCGAAGCCTCGGAAGTTGACGGGGACAAGCCCACTGGAAGTGAGTCCTTCCAGCCGGAACAGGGACCTGGCGTCGGACAGACCGAGGCCACCGTTGCCCCCAGTGGACAGCCGGACACCACCACTGCCGCTCCCGGTGCCGAGGACGACCAGCCGGTCGAAGGGTCTGGAGACGACGTCGACGCTGCTGCCCCGGAGAAGCCGGAGAAGCCGTCGGAGGGTGGAGAGCAGCCTGTGACTGCCACTGGGGAGGACAGCACCGGCCCTGAGTACGTCACCGTTCCGGACACAGGAATTGTTAGCCCCACCCCGGCGGTTTCTGCAGATGGCGTGGGTGGCACACCAGGCTCGGGTCAGACAGATGATGTGGATGATGCTATTCTCCCTGAAGTGTTCGAGCCCGAGGGTTCTGGCGCTCAGGATACTGCGGGGGAGCCCGAAGTGCCTGGAGGAGTTGCCGAGATCCCTGAGGGGTCTGGTGCCGAGGACGCCGGTGCCCCTCCTGCCCCGGAGGCTGAGAAGCCCTCCGAGCCGGGAGCCCCCGGCGCAGAGACCGGTGAGCAGACCGACGACGTGAACGACATCTACTTTGAGGTGGACGAGCAAGAAGGATCCGGTGCCCAGGATACTGCAGAGAATCCTAAAGAGCCCACGCCTGAGGTGGAGCTCCCGGAAGGCTCTGGAGAACAGGACGGCCAGGAACCGGCGCCAGAGACCATCGAGGGCAGCATTGACATCCCTTCACAGCCAGACGCCGAGTTTGAACAGGTGGCTGGAGCCGGGAACGAGCTGGACGGGGATAAACCCACGGAAGGCTCACCAGCAACCGACGCCGACAACGTGTATCCGACCGGCGAGCAAACAGTGGAGACCGTCATTGAGCCGGACTCCACTACTCCAGAGGGCGAGGCTTCCGGTGATGACGAGCTGATCTCCACCGGTGAGGACGGCGAGACCGATCCGGACGACACTGAGAAGGCGCCTGGAACTCAGCCTGATGACGGGTACGTTTCTCCAGGGGAGAAGCCAGTCACCGACGGTCAGGAGACCCAGACTCCTGAGCCCGGGCAGGACCCCACCACTGTCGAGGTACCTACACCTGAAGAGGGTGTATATCCCGTGCCCGTTGACGGTCAGACACCTCAAACCGAGGGTGAGGATACCCCTGTCGAGGGATCTGGCGCAGCAGATGACCAGACTCCTGGTTCAGATGTCGAGGGATCTGGTGTAGAGGAACCGCAGACACCTGGTTCGGAACAGGATCCTACCATCAGCGAAACGCCTGAAACCGAAGAGGGTGGATATCCCGTGCCCGTTGACGGTCAGACACCTGTAACCGAGGGCGAGGATACCCCCGTCGAGGGATCTGGCGTAGAGGAACCGCAGACTCCTAGTTCGGAACAGGATCCTACCACCAGCGAAACACCTGAAACTGAAGAGGGTGTATATCCCGTGCCCGTTGACGGTCAGACACCTGTAACCGAGGGCGGGGATACCCCCGTCGAGGGATCTGGCGTAGAGGAACCGCAGACTCCTGGTTCGGATGTCGAGGGATCTGGCGTAGAGGAACCGCAGACACCTGGTTCGGAACAGGATCCTACCACCAGCGAAACACCTGAAACTGAAGAGAGTGTATATCCCCTGCCCGTTGACGGTCATACACCTGTAACCGAAGGTGAGGATACCCCTGTCGAGGGATCTAGCGTAGAGGAACCGCAGACTCCTGGTTCGGAACAGGATCCTACCACCAGCGAAACGCCTGGAACCGAAGAGGGTGGATATCCCGTGCCCGTTGACGGTCAGACACCTGTAACCGAGGGCGAGGATACCCCTGTCGAGGGATCTGGCACAGCAGGTGACCAGGCTCCCGGAGATGAGCAGGACACTACCACCGGAGCTGGTGAGAGCGATCCCAGCGCGCTGACTCCCACCAGCGCCAGCCCCACCGCCGAGGCTCCTGGTGCCACCCAGCCGACCCCGGGCCAGAAGCCCGGCTCCACCGACCCGACCAGCCCTCCAGGCAGCACCATCGAGGACGACCTGATCGACGCGCTCAGCGATGAGCTCGGACTCGGATCTGGCGACGACGAAGAGCCGGACTCCTCCGGCGATCAGCTCATCGCTCTCGATGGTAGCGGACCAGCAGATGTTGGGGAGGGCGAAGAGACACAGGAACCTGAGGACAAGCCTGCAGAGAGCGAAGACATGCCCGCAGAGGCCGGAGAACCTCAAGCTGGCGAGGACAAGCCGACGGACGACGGCGATAAGCCTGCCGTCGAGGATGTCCAGGAATCCGGCGTGCCAGTCACGGAAGAGGAACAGAAGCCCGACGGTGCCTATCCCCCTGCTGGTGGCGACGATACCACCGTCGGTGAGGACACGCCCACTGCCGCTCCTGCACCGGCGGCCGACCAGCCGGAGGCACCTGTGGGTGACGACACCGCCGAGCCAGTCGAGGGATCTGGGAGTGTCGCACCTGGCACTGAGCAGGATGACGGTGCTGAGCCTGCAAAGGAAGACGACGGCGCTCAGCCTGCTGTCAATAAGCCTGATGTTACTGACGAGCTGGTAACTGAGGGAAGTGGCTCTTCTACCCAGGATGACGACAATTTGCCTGAAGGATCTGGTGGCGATGTTGTGGTGGGTGAAATCGACACTGACGGCGCTGCTAATGATGGCTACAAGCCCACAGATGAGCCAGTTGTTGAGGGTGATGACAAGCCCACGGTGCCCGCTGTCGATGGCGAGAAGCCCACGGAACCCGCCACCGAGGTTGAGAAGCCCACCGAAGGCGAGAACAAGCCCACGAAACCCGCCACCGAGGTTGAGAAGCCCACCGAGGGCGAGGACAAGCTCACGGAACCCGCCGCCGAGGGTGAGAAGCCCACCGAGTCCACGAAGCCTACCAACGGTAATGAGCCCGACGTTACCGATGAGCTGGTAACTGAGGGAAGTGGCTCTCCTACCCAGGATGACAACAGTTTGCCTGAAGGATCTGGTGGCGATGTTGTGGTGGGTGAAATCGATACTGACGGCAATGCTGATGATGGCTACAAGCCCACAGATGAGCCAGTTGTTGAGGGCGATGACAAGCCCACGGTGCCCGCTGTCGATGGCGAGAAGCCCACGGAACCCGCCACCGAGGTTGAGAAGCCCACCGA